>MIQA02013864.1:0-14242 GCA_001887855.2 Sclerospora graminicola | reverse complement strand
AGGCCCCTTTCGCTCATACCTTCCAGCCAATCCGCCACCAATCTGCTCCTCGGCCGTCTGCCATCCGCGGTCGTTCCGTCCGCTTAGCCCGCTAGCTCAACTATCCACGCCTTCTGTAACGTTCGCCCGGCCTGATTCCAGGTCTGGCGCCGTCCGGCCGCTCTTAGATGCGCCCGGCGACGGCTATCCGACACCGACGCCCTTGGTCCATATTCCTGCCAATCAGAACGCGCCCTCTGGAAAGTACTTCACACCTTCCCATCAATTAATTCATAATTCACTTTAACACAGCGGCCCCTGAGTTGCGTCACAGCCGCACAACGGTTGAGGCACGACCTCACATGAACCAAGTCGATCTGATCCTGCTTACCCATGCCTTGCTTTGGTACGTCCTCCCACTAGTTTATAACGATTTTCGTGAACCCAGTCGGTCTCCCAGCCGGCTTACAATCCCATCCACAGATGCTGACTTTATCTTGATATATTTTCAGTCTTGCAAATCGACAAGGATGACAAATGCCGTCTCGTTCCCGTGGATGACGACTCGCCCGCCGGCGGGGTGGAAGTTGCAAAACCGCCGAATTCGTCTCGTACTCCCGATCTGGTGTTGTCGACCGCTGATGCTGAAACGGCGCTCCGAGTTCACGGCCAGGTTTGCGGTGACCAGGGCAGATTGAAGGCCGTCGTCTCTTCTCTTCAGGCGAAGCTCCGATCCTGTCAGGCTGACACTGAAGTTCTGTCGCGGAGATGCACGACCCTTTGTGCGATGCTAGACCGCTTGGACCCCGAATCACTGAGCTGAAACGCAGTCGTCAAGAAGCAGTGGACGAAATAACCCGCCTCAGGGCAATTGTGGGCCAGCTTACGGATGCTTTGCAACGGGCCGCCGCGCCATCCGCCTCCATCTCCGAAGCGGCGGGGATGGAGAAAAGGCTGGGGGCGTTAACCGCCCAAGTGGATAGCTTGGAGCACATCCAAGCTGACTTGGTCCAACAACTCGCCCCCGCCAACCGCCGGGCCGATGTAGCTGCCGTTCGGAAATTTGCCTCGGGACCGAGTGATTTTCAGAAACAGGTGACCGATCTTGAGGGCCAATTAACCATCCTGACGGAAGAGAGAAACCGTCTCCGCATGCTGTTAGACGTCGTTGAGCCCCTCCGGGCTGCCAATCAGGAGTTGGTTCACCGATCAAAACTTCAACGTAAGTGTCTTTTCTCCACTTGTGTTGTAACCCAGTCGCTTACGGTTTCTACGTCCTTATCACTCCGCAGTCCAGCAACTGGAACAGCTGAAACAACAGTCTGCCGAGATTTCTGACATGTCCCAAGAGCTTTCACACCTTCGTATCCGACTCCGCCAGGTGTCCTACGAATTAGATAAAGTGCGGGACAACCGAAACCACCTGCGCGAGTCCCACACTCAAGCCCTCCGCCAGATCTCTGATCTGGAGCGGCAGTTGCAGGAAGCCTCCTCCCGGCAACGGGGGCTGCGGTCTGAGCTCTACCAGGTCCAGCGAAGTCATTTTGACACCCATGCTGAGCTGGCTCGGGCCGACCGTGTTTGTGCCGCCCTGCCGGACAAGAGGGATCGTTTTAGGTCCCTGTTGTGTGAATTTCAAGACCAACTCGAGACGAGTCGAAGCCAGACAGCTCCTCTCTTATAAGATCCTTTGAGTGCACGAGAGGCCATCTTGGTTATCTTGGGGATGGTGGTTCAGTGGAAAACCTTCCCACCGCAATCTTCCCGGTTATCTGCTTCAGTAGAATCAGGACCTGGGGAGCTTCCCGCCGGCCCTAATTCGCCCCTTGCCGGTTCAGACCTCTCATCCTCCTCGGCGGGATCGGGGAACGGAAAGCGTCCGGCCAGTTCTAATCCTTCCTTGGCCGGTTCTAAGCCGCCTTCCGCCTCCCCCAAATGGAGATAGAGGAGCGGATCCCCCCCCTCGCGCCAATGTCATCCGGGCAATTTGGACAGCAAAAAAGAACTTGAGTCGGACAACGATGACAGCTTGTTCGCAAGGCGGTCCGCCGCTGCATCTCCTCCCCTTTTACAAGGGAGAACTGGTCTCACCTCTAGTTCGTCATCTAGCTCCGAAGAGGACTCGGAACCCAGTTCGGCGGCTGCTTCGCCATCCGGCTCGGCGGCCGCGTCGCCATCCAGCTCGACGGCCGCTTCACCATCCGGCACCCGGCTCAGCCCTCCGTCTGATTTAGGTCCGCCCTCCCCTCAGTACATATATGATGATGACGAAGGAGACGAGGATTACGACGACCAAAAGATGTGCGCCGCGTTGTCTCGCTCTCGCGCGGACAGCCGTCGTCGCCTCTCAAATTCTGGTAGCCAAACGATGGATCACCTGGATCCTGATCGGATTATCGATTTGCAAACTCCGCCGCCGGCAGGATTTGGCTCCGGAGGGCATGAGCCGACTGATTTCTCCTTGCCTCCCGGCACTGTCGATTCCCCGACCTCTCAGGTCGCCCCTACCCCGAATTCCAACGGAGAAGTAGAGGAGAAGGTGGAGGACAACGAAGAAGACATCACTGATCAGTGGTTGACTATCGACCTGAGCGATCCAGGAGCACCTCTCTCCAAAACTCCGGCCACAACCCGGCGGTCAGCTCCAGCCGGGCCACGTCCCAAACGTCGACCCAGCCGGCCGGCGACCAAACCCAGGATCCGGCGGAGCACTCTAATCCCTGCGCCCCCTTTTTCTAAGCTTCCGCTATTGTGGTTGCCGAACGGGCGCTTCCCCAGTGAGGCGGATCGGCCCGCCATCCTACCTTGGCCGGTGGAGCAGCTGAGAAATCTCTGTCCCGTTCGCCTCTCTGGATATTCCCTCGATAACGCAAGTCACCTCCTTTCGAGGCTTGGTGCCCCGACCTGATGAGGTCGTGTGCCATCGACGCACTCATGAAGACCGAGCCTTGGAAGATCTTGGATACTAAGATGCCAGATATGGGACTTCCGTCCAGCCCATGGCTTACGGAATCCAAGTCGAGATTCCAGGACTTCGCTGCGGCCTGTTTTTTTTTTGTGACTGCGGAGGTGGTGGAGCTCCGTACGTGTTTGCCAGCGCGCTGCTTTTCTTGGTGCCGTATTATCCACTGGTTGGATTTATGGGCTCGAAAACCTTCATTGCCTATTGATTGCACTTGTCGTTGCATGTGCTCTGGCAAGCCTACTTTGGACAGTTCATGTCGTATCTCATGCCGACTGTTGAAGTGGACCAAGTCTTTGGCATTCTGCTTGTCACCATCTTCTTCCTCTTTAATGGCTACAATCCCCCTGGAATAGCCTTTCCTCACGGCTAAGAGTGGCGCTTCTCCCCAGAAGTATGCGCTGGATCTGGTCTCGTCTCTTGTGTTTGGTGATTGGCGATTGTCCAAGAGATGGCAAGGGCTCGCACATTAGCTGTAAACTCATGACGGGCTTGCCTCCCACGCTTCCTGCGAATTTGACGGCCACGTCTATCTCGCGGACAATTCCCTCATGGAGCACAGCGAACTCTACCAAAACTTTAGCATCACGTTAGGCATCATCGCGTTCACGCAGGTCTTGAGTCTACTTTCCTTGCGTTTTGTAAATCACCAGAAGAAGTAAGCTTTTTTGATATTAATTAATATAAAATACGTTTTATACAATTGTGATTCCTATTTTTAAATACTGTTGCTGTAACAGGCTAGCTGTTACTGGCTTACACTGTAAATTGCATTGCGGAAGCGTGCAATAAGTTAAGACCAAATGTAATTTGGTCCTCCTTAGTTAATTAAAGACAAACTTTAGCTAGACTATTTAGTTAGTTAAATAGTCTCTCATATATATTAATATATATACTTAAGGGCCACGTGTCTACAAGAAGGTAAGTTTAAGGTGAATATATTATTAATTAAGTCTAAACTAATGATACAAACATGTAGTATAAAGCTGATCTAAATGATATCTTTATCATTAGATTTCTTGTTAAATTCGATAAATTGTATCATAATCTGTTCTCAAGGTGGTTATAACAACTTATAATCCAATATTCACATTTCAGACATTAAGTCTGAAATTGAACTGTGATATTTTAACTTAAATATCACTTATGTAATGGCACCCCATTGCATCACCCCCCACTCAAGGTATTTGGCCAATAATATAGCGCAATATTGGCCAATCCAATGGTGGCACTTGTTGGTCATAACGATATTTGTTATTACCCACTAACGACCATAAGAAATCAAATGGTCGGGAAACACGGCGGCGCTCTTAAGGGCGCTACCGATACTGCTATCGCAGCTCCCACCTCTGCATCACGTGCAGAGGTGTCAACATCGCATGCTGACGCTACTAATGTAGCGTCGAAGAGTAAGCCGAGAGACCCATTGTCTCTCGTAGTAGACGCTGCAGAAGCAGTGTCTAAAAGAGGGCGGGGAGATGTCGCTAATGCAACATCATCCGCACCTTCACCTGCCGTAGGGCTGGTGGCTAAGAAGAAGCCCAATGCTATCTTCGGAGAGTCATCTGACTCCGAAGAAGAGGGCGAGGACGTCACCATCCTCGACAACGAATCTAGCGAGCGTAAGTCCGCTAGAATTGCTTCTCCGTTAAGTGATGGCGAAGTGGAGTCTGACGCCGTCGATTACGACAGCGACAATTCCATCATACGGTGATATGAGGAGCGTAGAGCTCCTCTTGGTCCTCGTCATTCGCCTGGTCGTGACGACGACGACTTTGAGGTGGCAGGTGGTGCTACACCTGCCAAGAAACAACGCGCAGAAGCGGCTTACGCTGCTTCTGATTCACCATGTTGTACGGAACGCCATGTTCCGTACAAAGTGGGGTTTTGGACCCCAGCATGGATACTTGTGCCCGAAAGTGGTGGGCACACCAAGCGCGATTGTCTATACCCGTTTTTTGACATTAAAGCGCTTGATGATTGCGAAGACCTTCGCAATCATAACTTTGATCGAAGTACCGACGATAGACGTCGGTACGTTATCGACCTTTTCTATCAGGCTCGTTATTATACGAACCGGAAAGGGTCGCGCAAGAACAGGGACGATAAAGATGCCCTGACTCAAAGCTGGAATGCCTTTGTTGAAAATTACAACAAAGGTCCCGACGAATACGTGAATAGAATTCACGTAAACCGCAAGCGCTTCTTAAAGCACTCACGCTCAGGTAAAATGGAGTTTATCCATTTTACCTGCATGAAAGAAGGAATTTCTTGCGGAATTCCTTCTCATTTGATTTGCCCTTGATGTCCCAAGGGAGCTCCTCGTCTTACCGAAAATGAGCAAAGAGGGTACCAAGTAACCTCGGTACCCGCTAGTGTTAAGAGCCTCATTGATACCCTTAATGCATCAGCACCTAGTGCCGATGCTTTGCAGCCATCAACACCTAGTGTTGATGCCTCTTACGAGTTTGAGGAAACGTATCCTTCTCAAACTACTGCAGGAGGTCGGGGGCATCCGCCCTTGGTACCTGAATTGGTTCCCAAGAGTCAAACACTTGGGAATATCACAACCAGCGTACCAGGTACTCGGTACGCTGCCCCTTCTTATAAGGAACCGAGCGCTTCGACAGCAAGCGCTCGAGAATATAACGCTTATTCCCCTGATATCAATCAGGGGTAGCGGGGGTTGGAAACTCCCTCGGCGTTGTTGTTGCGGAGCATGGTTCACAGCTTCGCAAGCTCGAGAGGCACTGTAATTGTCTGAGCGCCGATATTGCGCACACGATGAGGACGTATCGTTCTCATCGCGATGAGTTTCGCGACATATTGAGCGCTCATCTTGCCCTGCTGTACAAGAATGATCTTCTGCTGGTCGACCTCGATCGACTAAAGTCGGAGATGGAAACTCTCCGGACTTCTCACAATCAGTTGGATACCGATTACAAGTCTCTTTTGGGAGACTTGAAGAAGCATGGCATTCGCCGTGGCGATGCGGCTCGTCCGAAGTTGTAGACGATCGATACGGCTTGAGCCTCCCAACTTAAAACGTTGGGTGTAGGCGCATGGCCGCGGGAATGGCTAGTGAATGGGTATTTTCCTTAACGCTTTGGACCTTGAAAGGTTCAATGAACTTAGGGAGCAACTTCCGTGTAGATTAGTAGTTGATAACAATACTAATTCACCTTTTTGAAAGGAATTGGTGTTTTTCCTTCCACTTCTCTCTGCATTCTGCTTCTGCTTATCAGAAGCAAAAGCAAGTGCATCTTTCACATAGTGTATCACAGCTTGGCGCTGTAATACGAATTAATCTACTGCTTTATTAGCAGTAGGTGGATTGCTTTCTTTGTCTGCGGTCATTGCTGCAGACGCATAATCTGCATAGGCAGGTTCAGTCTCTAGAGCTGCTTGAGCTTCTACTGTGTCAACAGTAGGAGACTCGCCAATCTCTTCGCAAGTTGCGGCTTCAACTTGCGCATCGACTCGCTCGGAATTTGAGCGGGTCCCTCCCCCACTTAGATTTGGCGTACCACCAAGTAAAGTTGAGGTTCGTGGATACCTTAAGGCATTCACGTAGAACGGTGTATGCTTTGTAGAAGCATGCACCGAGTTATTAATTGCAAACTTGGTGAGTGGCAAATAGTCACTCCACTGCTCGAAGGCATGCGCGTATGAACGCAGCATGTCTCCGAGAACGCGTTCAGTATGCCCATCCGTTTCCGGATGGTCCGCAGTTGACATCTTCAACTGCGTGCCCAACAAGGAAAACATTTCTTGCCAGAAACGTCCTATGAATCTCGGATCTCGATCCGAGATTATGTTTTCCGGCATTCCGTGTAAACGGAATACCGTGTCAACAAATTTTCGCGCCGTTTGCGCAGCGGTGACATTCGCTGACACTGCAGCAAGATGAACCATCTAGCTGAAGCGGTCCACAAATACCACTATTCCTGTCTTCCGGCTGTGACTGACGGAAGACCGAAGATAAAGTCCATGGAAATGGACTTCTAACACTCTGTCGGCACCGGCAGAGATTGGAGGGGAACCTGCGCAGAGTGCGCAGTCTTGACGCGCTGGCAAATCTTGCAAGCGCGTACGTACTTGCGCACCCATTTAAACTAGATACGCCAGTAGAAATCGCGTGCGAGAGAAGCGTACGTCTTCTCTCGACCTTGATGCTTGAAATCGGTGCATCATGGTACTCAAACAAAATTTGATGTTTGGGATCATCGTCGTTTGGAACGACGATGCGACTAACATCATCTTGGTCTGTGTATAAAGCAACAGACCATCGTGCAGTCGATAACGATGCACGCAAGCGCGAAGAAACTCTGGAAGTTCCTTGCGCTTCCGATTAGATTGATCACTTAGGTAAGTTTCCTCGTCTGTTTCGTACGCTTGACGTACCTGTCGTACCTGTCGTACGAGTGACGACGACAGAGCAGTGCAACGTATTACGTTTGCAGTGGTTGCCTCCGTTATAGACGGTTTCATCTCGTAATCGGGGCGTCGTGATAGCGCATCCGTTATCACGTTTAACTTTCCGGGTTTGTACTCAACCGTCAAGTGGTATTCAGCACAGAATGACAGCCAACGTGCCATTCTTTGAGAGATATGTGGTGAATTCACGGCCGTGCGTAGCGACGCATGGTCCGTGTAAACCACAAACGGTCTATCGCCCAAGAGATAGATCCAAAACTTTGCCAGTGCATATTTCATGGCAAGGAGTACTTTGTCATGCACTGGATAGTTGAGCTCGGCTGGGCGCAACTGACGCGATTGAAAGAATATAACACGATCACGATCATCGTGATCGCGCTGCGTCAAGGCGCAGCCGATGGCAAAACCGCTCGCGCCGCAAACGACGTGAAACGGTTGCTCGTTATTGGCTATCGACAAGACGGGAGCTTCAGTCAAGTTACGCTTGACTGCATCTAATGCATCTTGGCACTAGGATACCCTGTGCCATTCGACATCTTTCTTTAATAATTGAAAAAGAGGTCGGATTAAGCCGGCATAATTGCACGAATATTTGTGCAAGTATGTCGCCAATCCAAGGAACTTTCGAAGTTCATTGAATTTGTTTGGCGTCGGCCATTCAACGACCACCCTGATCTTTTCTGGATCGGGGCGCACTCCGTTCTTGCCTACAAAGCAGCCAAGAACAGGTATCTCAGGTGCACCGAAGGTGCACTTCTTTAGATTCGCATAGAGCTTATGCTTACGCATAAGCTCTAATACAGATGTTCTTTATGAACATCTACATCAGTATTACCATGTTCAGCCTTACTATGGATGAACACGTCGTCGAAGTAACTCGGTGCAAATTCTCGCACCGGGTGCAATAGATGCGTAAGGCATCTATTGAAGGTGGCAGGGGCATTTCGAAGCCCCTGCGGCATAACAAGCCACTCCCAAAGCATATCGCTTGGGGTGCTTACAGCCGTGAGAGGGATATCCTTCTCATGCATGAGGATTTGGTAGAAAACATCCCTCAAATCGAGAGCACTGAAAACGGTGCTCCCGCTCATGACATCAATGATGACATCCTTCCGCGGTATCGGCGTCTGCGACGGTACCGTGGCTGCGTTCAGCTTATTAAAAGCATGAACGATTCTCCACCCACCAGTGGATTTCTTTACGTAATAGGTGGGACTGGAGTGCGATGAGGTTGACTTCCGCACATGTCCCGCCTTGCGACGAGTTTCAAAGAACTCGTCGATTGCTTTGACTTGGTCACGCGGCAATGGCCATTGCCGCGTGACACAGTACTTCGTGCCAGGCACGAGATCAATCTCGTGCCTAGTTCCCTTATCTTTAGGGAGCTCACAAGGTACTTCTTCTGGGAATACGTCAGCGTATTCCCAAAGTACCTTGTAGTACGGGGAAGTCGCCTTAAGCGACTCCCAGCTCTGCGCTTCAAAGCGCTGAACTTTGGTCTTTTCATTTGGAACGGGTTCGTTCCCAATGCCTTCTAATTGCAAAGTGGATATTCGTCCACAAATATCCACAACATCGTCTGTTGCGACAATGACGCAGATCTGTTCGATCTGATCATTTCGCAAGTTCTTTACGAACTTCTTCCAGCTCAAGGCTGGAAGGGCCATTACCTCTGAACTTAAGTTCGGAGGGTTGTCAAGTGTTAGAGACTGGGTAGCTAATCCAGTCTCTGTCTGCGTCGAGACGTTGATCGTCTCAAAGGACACAGCTGCGAAACCAGACGCACTCGTCTGATCTGTTGCCTGATCTGTTGTACGGTGATTATCACTCGTGCAAAAGGCATTCTCCTCATGGTGACCACTTTCTACCATGGTATGCATGCACTCACGACTGCTCTCAGTCGTGAGTTCTTTATTTTCGACACGGAAGTTATTTACATCCGTGACGGTTACATTATTTTCACGGTGGGTGTTTCCCACCGTGTATAACTTCTCTATATCACGACCGTCATCGGTTGTAGTAGTAACTACAACACGGGGGTGTTTTTCACCCGTGTTGCTCACATTACTGACACGCAAGAACTCGTTCGTTGCGTGTGTAAGTCCCTCTGGACTTTGATCAGCGGGTGTACCATCCGCGGAACAAGTCAAATCAGCGATGGTGGTGCCATCGCTACCCATCAGACTGTCTGACTCTGCGGTTGTATTATTAGATACAGCCGGATTACTCACAGGGTGATCAGATCCTGTGAGACCGCCGCAGTCGATCGACATGTTAACCCAGTCGATCGTTGGTTGATGCTTGGACATCTAAGGGATGCCCAAGATTACATCGAACTTGTCGTCAAGATCGAGGACGATGTATTCGTCCTCGAACGACAGTTCGTCTAACTCGAAGCGTGTGCGAATCACACGCTTTGGTATAGTCACGGTTGCACCTGTTGCCAACCGGACTGACAACATGCTTCGTGGAGATTGAATCTCCACGAAGTTCAACGACGTTAGAACCTCAGTTCTAACGAAATTGTTTGACGCTCCTGTGTCAAACAGAGCGCGCATGGGGACATCGTTTCCATGCGGCTTAACTTCCAGGGTGATGAGAGGTTTCTTTTCACCCTGCACACGTTGACAGGACATGGTCCCGTCTGGGGCTATTATCCTCACATGCCCGATGTCGGTATGTGAGATAACTCGTCCAGTAGGGCGCCCCGCCCCTACTAGTTGTTGAAGTTTTTTTTTTGCATCAACAGAGGGTTGCCCCTGTTGATGTGGCTAACCAGCGGACTGTCCAGTCCACTGACTGCGTGGCGCCGGCCGCGGCGCCATGCATTTTTGGGGGTTAATGGCCCATCTTCGCGCATCTGTTGCAGCGAAGGAGCTTCTTGTTTTTCGGTTGCCTCGGTGTCGAGGCAACTGCAACCGATAGGTCCATCGGTTCTGGACCTCCTCCGCCCGCACCCTAGCGCGGGTTTTTGTGTCTCGGGACGAAGTGTGAGCTTCGTCTGTTCGAGATATTGTTATGGTTAACATGCTGCACTGGCGGCATGTTAAAGTCGAAAGGCAGTTGAGCTTTTCGACTAACCCCAGGATGCGTTGCTGCTGTACGCTTTCTGAATTCGTCTTGGCTGCTCTGGTCTATATAATCCCTCAGAGTCTTTGGTGGAATTCGATAAAGACCCTGTTTGATGGGAACGTCGTTCAGTCCCTTCATGAAGCCAGTGACCTGCACGGCAAGGGGCACCGGCTCGTATACCATATTTGATAACAAATGTTGTATTTTCTGAGCGTACGCATGTAGGCTCAGCTTGCCCTGCTTGAGTTCCATGAACTCTTCGCGGCAACTAAGCTCAATTTCTGGAGCTTCGAAGTTGTGCTTCAGCTCAGCTTTTAATTCCTGATAAGTCAAAAACGCAGATCCATCAGTGGATCTGCGGCTCATCGCCCATGCCCTGGCGCGACCGCCTAGGGATGTGGTGGCGAAATAAGCTAGTGAACGTGGGTCACAATCTTTGCGCAGAGAGGCATCTTCCACCTCTGCGAACCATCTACGAAGGGGTTCACCCCCTTCACCAGTAAAGGGCGGAATCCGCGCCTTTACCAATTCAACGCTCGCACTAGATGTGGGCGTTGTTTGTTACGACCGCAATATTGCGGAACGCACCTAAGGATCAACATACATCCTCTTAAAACGGGTAACCGTATCCAAGGCTCCTCCGGGGATTTACCTCGGAGGAGAGAGATGATCTCGGACCCTATGGTCCGGATCATCTCTATCGTCACAGTACTCTGTGACCAGTTAGGGAAGTTTTCCCTAACTAAATCTTGCGTGAGCTGTCGCTCACGCTCACGATCGCTGGCCGTCGCCATGACAGCCGGCGGCTCTTAAACCTTCGTTCTGCTAGCTAACTAGCGGAACGCGTCAGCAGTACACCATTAACAGGTCTAAATAAAAAGGTTTTCAACCAAAGTGGATAAAGTAATTAAAATATACGTATAATACGAAAGGTTCGCAACCAAAGTGGAGATTTTATCATCCAAAGTGAAATGTACAGTAGTATTATTTTTGTATTTTGGATGGAGTCAACTTTGAGGGGAAAAATGCACCCGTTTCATTACGGCGAACGGCTGTCGCAAGACTTGTGGAAGCGGACTTTGTGGAGGAGGGGGGTGCAGCTCTTGTTACTAAGCATGACGAGGAAGAGGAAGACGAAGATTTTGTTTGTTACAATGAAGAGGCTGAAAATGAAGACGAAAGTGACGAAGAAACAACTCTGAAAAACGTGGGGCATGACGAAGAAGAAGAAATTGCCGAAGAAGTGCCCGAAAGTGCCCAAGCCTTGCTATTTCTAAGAGACGACGATGTCTTCGATCTGAATCAGTACGTAAAATATCAAGTGCTTTTCTCTTGTGTTTTAAAAGCTCATCCTCATTCTTCTGTTGTCCTCCTCGCTAGTCGATCGACGCGATCAAAAAGTAAAAGTTATCCACGAAAGCCGAAAAGCAAAAAGAGTCGATTGGGTGCGACGGTCGCGAAACTCGATCGGAAAACCGGGGAATTATTTTTGGGGGTCGTAGCAGAGCTGAAGCCACCCGCAGAAGGAAGATATTCCCGGTATCGCGTTGATTATTGTGATGGGAGTTCCGAGCTACTGACATACCGCAAGCTACAGGCTGTCATTGATCAAGCCAATAGCAATGGTGATCAAGAAAGGGAGGGATCCGATAATTCCATGGTGCCACTCGTCCGTAGCAAGCGCAAGCGCAAACGCAAGGACGTGGCCTATCGTCAGCTGAACGAGTTAATGTTTGCTGGCAAAAACGAAGATAGTGAAGATGACGAGACTTTTGAAGTTAAAGAGAGTAGCGAGGATGAACTCGATGACGAAGGGGAGAAAAACAACAACAATGAAGAGGAGGAGGACGAGAGTCGTCAGGAGGAGTGTGGGGAAAGCGTAGTTGATGAATCCTCGCCGAGTTCAGTAACTGCTCCACCTGACAAAGTATCTGAGCACTCGGTCAAGAAGCGCAGCCGTCGTGAACGACCGGCTGTCAATTACCTTTGATGCACGAAGGCTTGCTCTCTTAGACACGTGTGGTTTTTCTTTCATAGATGCAGCAATCAGATACTTGTACACTGATCAAACCGTACGAGTCGTTTTTGCTTAATACATCGCGTCGTTGTGAGCGTATTTAGTGTATCCTCCATTGATATTGACCACAAAGGACTATCAACAATTAATGTACATGTATACATGTAGTTTTTTATTGACAATGTACTCGTATTATTCTACTTTCCATACTTCATGTCCTCATAACGGGCCGCCGCGTTGAGGGCGTTCATGCAATGCATAGCCATTGAGTTGACGATGTCCTTGGTGATGAAATTCTTCGCAAAATCTGCCGTTTCCTCAAGAAGGACCATTCTCTGTTCCGTTATATTTGAATAGAGATGTGCCTGATGATCAAACATTCTGCCGTGATGGGTGCGAAGGCTGTACTTAATCTTTGCTTTAAGAACACTAAAGCAACCTAAACATTTTCCGAAAAAGCAGAAAGTTGAACAGTAATAAGAACAATATTTTGTATATGTAAATAATTAATGCACCTTCAATAGGATTACACATTGGGGAGTAAGGGGCTAGCCGAAACAACTCTAAATCGTCCTCACCCTGAAATCGTGCTTCTGTTTGACTGTGAGCAGGAGCATTGTCGAACACAACGATAATCTTCTTGCCAGCATAATCGGACTGAAATTGAGAAGAAGCCTTCACTGCCTCGTATATTTCTTGAACAAACGTCGCGTTTTGATCCATTTTTATTGAACCACGCTGGCGCTTAAAATGGATTACTCCTCCTGCTGTGGACACAGCACACTGAATTTGCAGGTTTAGGCCCTCGGAAGCTGGCTGCACAATCAAGGCCCGATCCCCTTTCTTAGCGCGCCCCTGCGAGCGTGAACAGTAAAAATTGAAATTGGTTTCATCGTAGTAAACGATGTAGTCGCCATCGGAGATGTGCTGGAGAAGCTTTTTAGCGTAATCTTGTCTCTTCGCCTTGTTTAATTCGTTGTTGCAAGTCGAAGGTTCAACTCGTACCTACATGTCACATACACCGAACCCGTTACTTTTCGAGGTGCTTAACAATCAGCTTCATAACCTATCTTCTTGAGTGTGTAGAGAGCACCTGTTAAGTAGCGACTGACTGTACTAACTGACAGATGTAAACTGTAATCCATAAGTACCATATTTGATATTTCTGAAAGCGTTAGAGTAAAGTCATCGTCGATATAGCCCTTTATCGCCTCCGCAATTTTGTAAGTGACCTTGATTGTGCTCGCGCGAGCCCCACTAAGTGGCTTATGGTCCACGCTACCACGCTGAACGAGGCGCCAGGCCGTCGTCGCAGGAACTCCATTATGCTTTGCTACCAGTTTCCAGTCGTCGCCTTCTTCGAAGGCCTTAAGAATCCGCAGCTCAGCGGCTACGTCGCGCTTTCTCTTGCTCTTCGACATCTAGGAAATTAAAAAAAAAACACGAGATGAGCGCGGAATTCCAACAGCTACAGTACAGTAGAAATTTTTCTTATAATTTAATTCTTATTTCACTTTGGATGATGATATCTCCACTTTGGTTGCGAACCTCTCGTATTTTACGTATATTTTATTACTTTATCCACTTCAGTTGAAAACCATCTCATTTAGACCTGTAAATGGTGTAGCCGTTCGGACGGACCCCTAAGTGCTACCAGGTGTAACAGGCTAGCTGTTACTGGATTACACTGTAAAATTGCAGTGAGGAAGCGTGCAATTGAGTAGGACCAAATGTAAATTTGGTCCTTCCTAGTTTACTTTAGATAAACTTTAGGA
>MIQA02013850.1:6084-51551 GCA_001887855.2 Sclerospora graminicola | reverse complement strand
TTCACAGTAAGCGGACCGTGTAAAGCTGAACCGCTGAGCGTAACAGCATATTCCGGTTACCCACGAATGTGCCCCTTCGCCCGCCTCCAGCGAAAATTCCCAAAATTTTTAACATCTTCGTGGGCATTTCAGTCTTCCGCGACGGTTTTCGTTGCGGTAAAACCATTTTCACGGGTATCAAGCGCGCTAAGTACCCAGATCGACCATACTTCGGCGTTGTGGATCAGGTGAACACAGGCGACGAGCGCTGTCTTGACGCGTACTGCAAGATGGCAGAAGTTGAGTGGCCGGACAAAGGCCCATGTCCGTACAAGGAACATGTTCGCGTGGACGTTCACACAGCCTCTGAGTCGCGTGGCCCAACACTTGCGCGCTACCATCAGCAGAAACTCATCCAGCAGGAAGAATTTTGTCTGCAGCTGGACGGTCATAGCATCTTCACAAATCTATGGGATGAGAATCTGCTGGCCGACTGGAAGCGTGTGAATAATGAAATGGCCGTGTTATCTACGTACTTGCACCACATGCACGACTTCGTCAAGGATAATGGCGACAACGCTTGATCCGCATCCTTGCCTCACTTATGCACCACCATACGAGGCCACAATGGCTTAGTTCGCACTAGTGGTGCTAATATGATAAGAATTCCAAATTTCCGCAGTTGCAGGCGCTCTGGGGTGCCGGTCTGTCTTTTAGTAAGTGTCATGCCGAACGTCGTGTGCCAGTGGACTCGCACACGCTCTGGATGTTTGATGGCGAGGAGTTTATGCGCGCATCTCGCTTATGGACGAGTGGCTACGATTTATACTCTCCAAGTCTAATGGGGTCCGTCATCTACCACAATTACTCCAAGGTGCCAGCGCGTTTTGAGCATATTACGGTGAATCCGCATGTGAAAAAGCGCGAAAGCGAAATGGCTATCAACCGTTTTAATCACCTGGTTGGCAAGCCCGTGAAGGGCCTGATTGACACGTTTGAGCTGGACAAGTATGGTTTTGGATCCGTGCGTTCGTTCCAGACATATCTCAAATTTTGTTGTGTAACCTTTGAGGTAGGTGTAAACGATACCGAGTCATGTGAGCTGCTTCACTGGGTGCCATACGAGAATGCAACGGAGATGGAAGCATTGATGGGAAATGGTTGGAAACTTCATGGAGTTTCTGCTGATCCAAATCTCAGACGGCGAGCTGATTTGGAAATCGGACTGGTCGGGCTAGATAAGATGAAGACTACTCAACATACAGAGGAGCCAGCTGTTATAAATGATGAGCCAAATGCTGAAATTGTAGAGCATGTAGCTATCGCGCATACAAACAATGATACAGGTAGCGGTGAGGCCGAAGAAGTAGAGAAGATGGAGGTGCAACTGCGCCATAAAGTATTGGACGATCCCTCAGTCACTGGTCCCTCCGCTGCCCCAGTCTGGTTTTTGCTCTTTGTCGTTGTGGCTGCCATCTTCGTGAACATTTCGAACGATCGTGTATCCCGCTTGACCCGAAAGAAATTATGCAGTGCGCCCCGCTCACATAGCTCCAGCGATTAAACTCATATATTAAGAACGTGTCTGCGTTTGGAATTTTGTTTCGTCCCTCCCCCTGTACGTACACTGTACTAAGCTATCTGGCTCTCTTCGATCCGGGATGAAGATAAAATCGAGGACCAGCTCGAACGTCTCATAAACCAACTGCCCGAGGCCGAAAAAAGTGTTGGTGAACCCAACGTAAATGTAAAGCTGAGAGCGATTGCAGAGAATCGAGTCTAATTTATCGTCAAAACTGCAAAAGAACTGGTGAAAAAAGCGACCCACGAGCAAGTTTTTCCAGCTGGGACGTTAAATCTGTGCAAGAGCATAAAAAATCATTTCTGTCAATCACTACATAAGACATTCCACAGCCAAACTTTAGTTAGCTCCATGTACCCTCGTCACCAAGACGGAAGCGACTCGGAAGAACTTGTACACCGATCCGCCATCGCTAAGAGCTTCTCCACCGTTTTACCTGTCATCCGAAACTCAACTGAAATTGATTGATGACATGCGAAATGTTTTTTTTGGGTGCCGTTTCAATTGAGTTCCAGTTTGCATAAACATGTCTATCTCAAACTGAGACTCAACTCAAATGGTTTGCGAAAGTTCTCTATTGATCTGCTCCGTATCTACCTCATTACCGGTAGCCCAACTGAACTTATTACCTATTGGGGGGTGATTATAAAGGATTCTACTGTACAGTACTGTACAGTACTCGTACTGTACAAGTATCACCAGAAAAAACAACACCAAGCAAGACACACTCCTTCCCATGATCTACGTATCCTTAGCTCTAGTTGCAGTGCTTGTTTCAGCACGTTCTAGTGCTGAGTGGATCCCAGATGTAAGCGAAATATCGGAATTGGTTGTGGATCAACGCCCTCTAGCTGTCGGCAAACGAAAATTACGTGCACACGATGAAGCGACGAAAAAATTGGATGAGGAAAGAGCAGGATCACCGCCACACATCGATCCAGAACTCTTAGCGCCATTGATGAGAGATGGAGAAAGCAGCAGTGCCACTCCTCTAGCTTCCATTATCGAATCCTCCATACCATCACTGATGAAAGAGAAGAGCGTTCTTGAGCCTCTGTCTTCAAATGTGCCAAACAAGGATGTGTCCCACCTCAAAAACGACATAGAATTCACACAACGGATGGAACGGTTAGATATCAATGTCGGTGATGTTGTAGCTGCCGTGCAAAGGGTACCTAAAACAGAAGGGCTCCCAGAATACATGTACAACGATTACCGTCTCACGTTGATGGCTCTCGGAAGCGAATACTTCAAAAGAGTCGAAAGATTTGGCGCCAACATTGAGCCAATACAACCACACCTACTCGAAAAAGTTATGAAGGATTATGCACATTCCGAGAGATTCAAACGTTGGATAGCTGACCATGCGAAATCTCGTGTCTCAATTCAAAATGTGTATGGAAAGATGCGGTGGTTAGCAGAGATGGGAGACTTTCAGATGAATGATATGGAGGACTTGGCTGATATGGCTTTTGGGAGCGAGTTCTTTAAAATCCGCAAAATCGAACTAACCTTGCCCTCGCCGATCCAGGGTGGAGGTACTATTGAGACGCTTGAGCAGCTCAAACATCAGATAGAACAACTGGCCAAGCGACATGATGTCAACTCCAAAGTTGGAGATAAGCTCCGAGCTTTTGCCGAGGATCCAGGCTCTATCGGTATAACAACAAAAGAGCTACTACGAAGAGCGAAAGATGCGGTTTTGAATGACGAGGTAGAACATCTTAAAAGCAACAAAGCGCTCACACAACAGATGGAAGAGTTACGTATCAACCTCGATAATGTTAAAGTTGATGTGCAAAGGTTGCGAGAGCAACCAGGGCTTTTAAAATACGACGATATCAGTATCTACTGGATGGTTCTCGGAAGCAAGTATTTCGAAAAAGTCGAAAGTTCCAACATCAAGCCGATGCACAAACAGAAATTTGAGACGGCCATGGGCACGCATGTGTCCAAAGAATTTCAAAGTTGGACGGAAGGGCGCAAGTATTCTCTTTTCGGAATAGTGGGAAAAATTTATGGGAAGATGCGCTGGTTAAAACAAGATAAACACTTGAAGTTCTTCAAGAGTGACGAGCTCGCTAATATGGCTTTTGGCAGCGAATTCTTTCCAGTCTACAAAAAAGCTCTTGGCTTGCCCTCGCCGATCCAGGATGTAGCCAAAAGTGAAACCCTTGAGCAGCTCAGTCATCGGATAGAACAACTGACCAAGCGACGTGATGTCGACCCCAAAGTTAAAGAGAAGCTGCGAGCTTTTGTCGACGATCTTGACTCTATCGGCAATAACGAAGAAATGCTACTAAGAAGAGCAAAAGATGCCGTTTTTGATGACGAGGTAGCTCACCTCAAAAGAAACAAAGCGTTCACCCAACGGATGGAAGAGGCACGTATCAACATTGATGATGTTAAAGTTGCTGTGAAGAGGTTGCGAAAAGAGCCAGGGCTCTCAAAATATGACGATTACAGTCTCTACTTGATGGCACTCGGGAGCGAATATTTCAATTATGTCGAAAAATCCGGCGCCAACATCGAGCCCATGACCAGAAACGAACTTAAAAACGGCTTGGGAGAGTATGTAGATTCCGAAGAATTCCTAACTTGGAAAGCTTTTCATGTGAGCCGTCGTGTCGCAACTACAAAATTGTATGCAAAGATGCAGTGGCTAGTAGGAATTGAGGACTTCAAATCGATGGAGGGTAACGAGCTCGCAGAAATGGCTTTTGGCAGCGAATACATTTCAGCCTCCAAAATCGATCTAGGCTTGCCCTCCCCTCGAAGCGAGACTCTTGACGAGCTGAAACATCAGATAGAACAACTGACGAAGCGACCTGATGTCAACCCCAAAGTTGGAGAGAAGCTCCGAGCTTTTGCCGAGGACCCAAGCTTTATTGGCAATAACGAAGAAATGCTACTTAGAAGAGCTAAAGACGCGGTTTTTGAAGACGAGGTAGATCATCTCAAAAGCAACAAAGCGTTCACACAACGAATGGAAGAGTTACGTATCAACATCGATGATGTTCAAGTTGCTGTGCCAAAGTTGCGAGAAGAACCAGGGCTTTTAAAATACGACGATTTCAGTATCTACTTGATGGCTCTCGGGAGCGAATATTTCAATATTGTCGGCGCCGACATCAACCCAATGAGCAAAAGACAATTTCAGTCGAAACTTCGGGCGCCAACATCCAGCACATCCGGAAATACCAAATTTCTCCAGTATGTGCAATCCGACGAATTTCAACGTTGGAAGTCTCGGCATACGCAATCGCATGTCAAATTCGAAAATGTTTATGCAAAGATGATCTCGTTAGGAGAGGATGAACACTTTAAGTCGTTGGAGGGCAACGAGCTCTTGAATATGGCTTTTGGGAGCGAATTCTTCAAAATCAGCAACATCAAAGTACCCTTGTTGCTCTCCCCGATCCAGGATGGAGATAAAATCGAGACCCTTGACCAGCTCAAGCGTCTGATAATCCAACTGCCAAAGGGAGGTAATGGTGAACCCGACGTAAAGCAAAAGCTGATAGATATGTTGAAAGAGGACCCCAAAACTTTACTCGGCCTAACTGCACAACAAGTGAAGAGAAAAGCAAACCACGAGGCACTCGGTGTCGCTTTGGGTGGAGAATCAAACAAGCGAACAAAAGTCGTGTAAATTAAAACAAAATTTGTTCTGGATGACAAGCGCTGGTCCACAACAGGACAGTCATGCATTTAAATGTAAGGTAAACTAACTGCCAATTTGGGGCCTTCTTTCATTTCTGTAACTTTTCACCTATTTATAATGGGAAACATTATTCTGACCCCCTCGAATTGATACGTTGACCCCCATTTACGTTCCGAATTTGTCGAATAGACCAAGCTTGCCAGACAAGGCAAGGTTCTGAACTAACAAGAAATCTTAAGCAAATCAGCTCGAGAAATGGTAGTGTCGGGTATTAACCCGAACGAAGTGCGGAAGCCGCCGGATAAAACCAGTGAGAAGGAGGCAGCGGTTCATCCAGAAATGGGTGAGCCGAGGGAAGGAGAGTTGGAAACTGCCGAAGAAGAGAAGGAGCATATCCAAGCGGTCGATGAAGTGGTTGCGGAGTCGCAGGTATCGGAAGTGGATGTTAATATGGAGAGTTCTCCGATGGAATCTGAAAGCAAGGGTGAAAGCGGAAAGCTAGTGGAACGCAGTAAGGAACTGGGCGAGGAAGTCATTACAGCGGAAGAGGAAAGACCCATGGGTCAAGAAGGCGCGGAACAAGTTGTCCCGGTAACGCCAAGAGTGGTACCCGATCAGAATGACTCTGGTACAGAGGTGGTATCGAAAAAAAAGGGCCAAAAGAACACTCCTGATGATTTGGCGCAGGTGCTGACCCGAGCACTAACGGACGCAGATCAGATCAGACCACGCCTCCAAACTTGGCTTGACGTAGTTCAACAATTGTTTAAACTCCTTTTTCCCAAATATAAAGGGGGACCCAGCAAGGAACCAAGCAAGCGGAACGAGAAGCGCCTGAAAGAGGCACAAAGGGGAAAGAAGGCAGCGAATCGAAAATGGGCAGAGCTTAAACAGGGGGAGCTAGAACGACTCCTTGACCTTTTTGAATTAGTAGTCGTCAAACACTCACTGGACTGGAAGGTCTGGGAAAGCAAGACAGCGGCAGCATGTTCAATGGCGGTGCGAAGCAAACAACCATTAGAGCATGTATTAGCACGGATGGTAGGAAGTTGTCAAGTTGAAGTAGCCGTTCAAGGTGAACGGGTATTAAAAGGATGGTTGAACAAGGTAACAGGTAATGCGCCGGTCGTGCAATCTAGCGTTAACGGAGCGGGGGGTTACCTATTCAATCCTGCGATTTATTCGACAGAGAGAGCGGCAACTTTGCGGAAAGTGTGTGAGAGAGAATGGACTGGTAAGGACAAGAAAAAATTTCGAGATGGAACCCCGGAAGAGTGGATCATAGTCCAAGGATTAGCGGAGGGGACCATTTTAGCGAGAATACTCCCACAATTTCTAAGACAAATAATGACGTCAGTGGATCGATTAAGATTAGTGCTAACTATAAGAGTAAGAGTTGAAGGATGTCTGGTGATGGACTTACGCGGTGAACAGGCGATCAAAACAGCGTTTCAAAGTACCAAGAGTATACAAGAAAGTATATCAACGGCAGCGACGGCACGGGGTATGGTGAATGGAAAATTGTGGGAAATGCTGTCCAGAGTGAAGTCCATCAGCTACAACCAGTCGGAACACACGCTGCATATATATTTTTTAACACGTGAAATAGCGAAAAGGTATGCGGGGGTCACAGTCCCATACCATAAGCAAGTGCATGGTCTCCGCAATCTGCACGAGAAAGAGCCGGAAGAGGAGAAAGTCTGGAACAGGAAAATTGCAGGGAATGGAACCGGAATGGGGTTCCACCCTGAATATATCATAATAATGCGGAATGTCACGCGTAATGTGGATATCATGAAACTGCATGGTTATTTACAGGCGATAATCCAGGCAGAATTCAGGTTTGAAGAACTGGATAAAGGCAGCCCACTATCCTCCACGTCACTTGACTGGGAGATAGTGGTGGATGCAAGCGGATGCCCCGCGAAACTCAGGGGCATTGAAAGGGTACTGTGGTGCGGAACGATGTATTACTTGAACACCCGACCACCAGAGGGAGAATCCACTGCATGAGGTGTGGTGGAGCAGGGCACCAAATGCGTGGATGCAAGTTGTCTGCAGAACAATTAAAGGAAAACAATTGCTTAGCAGTGTCAGTGAAGGAAGTTGAGATGATCGACTCACCAGATCCGATATTTGCTAGCATGGAAGCATTGCGAGAGGAAGTCCGACAGAATTGTCGGCAACAGGATGAGCGTCAGGAGAAGCGACGAACTAAGGATAAGGCGACGAACTTGGACCAGCGGGCGTCGGAGGAAACCGAGACCACTCAGAAGGCTTCAGAAGAGGATGAAGACAGGTCCCAGGATGCAGCAGATGAGGTAAAGGAGAAATCCGAAATGACGCCTCAAAACGGACATGATCAGTGGATCACAGTGAAGCGTAAATCACGAGGAAATGAGAAATCAGTAAAGGATGACTCAATTGATGGAGCGAAGGAGAACCCGGGTATGGGTGAACCGGTTACTGAACCGGTGAAAGAAGTATTTGGAACTGGGCAAGACAATAAACCAAGGCCCAAAAAGAAACCGAATATAACCAAAACCCAACCCGGGTCGGGTTTGACAACCCGACAGGTTAGATGGGACAGTGAGACTTAGCTCAGCAGCGGACCTACTGACTATTGAGAATGAAGCTAATGATGTCCTAACGAACTTAGGTAAGGAAGTGCAAGTAAAGGAAGGACCTATTCAGTACTTTGTATGGGATGAGTCAGAGGCAAAGCCACCAAAAGGATATACACTTAGAGAAGCTTTGGTCGCCATGGGTCTACAAAAGGTGCCAACAGCACCAACAGGCAACTGCCAGGTCTACAGTATAGTCCAAGCATATTATGATTCATCCCTGCGAGCACACCCAGAAATATTGGAGGAAGCGACGAAGAATCTAAAACAAGGATGTGCGGCACGGGGAATGATGGACTTTCAACTCAAGTATCCACCAGGCATTAGGAAACAAACACTGAGAAGTCTGGGGCGTGGCTATGACAGAATGACAGGGCGGCAGTCGGAGGTGGAGTTCAAAAGGTACCTCGAAGACTATGGAAGTAGCCCTTCCGCGCTGGACACCACGGTAAGCTGTAAAATGTGGGGCAGTAACGACACATTGGGGTGTATAGGAACTATGCTTCAGAGGCACATATTTGTTCTTAATGAAGATGGAAGGGGAAGATCACTAGGAGCAATTCATTACGCGCCAGAAACAAGGATGGCTCAGCGTAAGAAGTATGCCACTTGTGGCGAATATCCGATGACCTTGAGCAGTGCATCACAGAAGTTAAAGCATTAAAGCATACGGCAATACGGGGAAAAGGTAAAATGCCGTTAGTCATTCACTTTAAAGCAGCGCATTATTACGCATATACGCATGGGTGGAGGTCAAAAGCAGGTGTAACAAACACGGAACAGCCTGAAGGGCGGAATGCGGATACGGATATGGCAGATCCAACTGATAGACAGCTGGCACAGCGGCAGGAGGAAGAGAAAGGAGATGGAACGTCTCAAGCGCCTCAATTCCTTCATTCTCAAATTGAACAGCTCCTGTCGACAGGGCAGTCAGGTACAGAAGATGTTTTGCACTTCCTAATCGATACTGTTACATACCTGCCAGTACGCAACCAAGAGGAGCTATTACAGGTAAATCTGCGGGATCCGCGGATAAGGAAGTTCTTCGCAGAAACCTATGAAGTCAGAGAGGAAGTGTTAGCGCAGTGGCATCAGATAACACAGGAGGCATACGAAATGACAAATTTCCCGCTACGAAGCATCACGGACGGACGTCCAGGTCAACAGGATGAAATAATGCAGTTGGAAGCAGCCGAACCCAGCCCAGAACCGCCCATTCCAGATGCAGAGGCGTCTCGTTTACGGACAAAAAGAGCGGTTGCGGAAACCTACAGTCACGAACACGAAGCCCTCACAGACACAAGCTGAACCAGTGAAGAGAGAGTTGTTTGATGAGTTACATTCAACAGCTCCGGAGACAGAGGAGCGAGGGGAAGAGGAACCAGAGTGGGCACGAGTCTGGAACACAATGGAAGTGGTATGGAATCATCAACAAGGGACCTCATTCCCCCATGTAGAAGCAGGAGAGAGGGTTTGGAGATTGGCAGCGGCGAAAGAAGGATTAGCCATTATTCAATTATTGGAGTGTTTCAGTCATCCCCACAGAATCATCGAAGGTTTGAGTACTGAAGTCTTGCATATACTGACGCGTAATTGGTGGACAGAATGCTGGGAGACTCTAAGCGCAAACCGCCAAGGTCACGAGTATTCACAGGGGTTCAACGCAAGGGTACAGGACTGGTACAACCGAGTCAAGGCAGTAACGAATGTGCAGCAACAAGAAGCGATCAGACACAGCCGAGACGATTGGAACTTTATTAGGGTCAACAAATATGCAGGTAAGTATTTGTGGAACTTATGTGCACCACATAACAAAAAGATCTTCGCATACATGGCAATGTGTGCCAACACATACCACACACAAATTGCGGCGGCACTAGGGGAAGAGGCAATGCCAAACGAAGAGATCATTTTGAAGCTGGACAGACTTGAACGTGCACAGAAGGCTATCCCGAGAATAACGGCATTTACAAAGAGGTTAGCGGAAGAAGACGCGTCGGTTTGGCAGGACATCGCAGCTTTCTTTGCAACGACCCTAACATCTGTGGCACAGCAACTTGGAAAGCAATCACAGGAGGAGGACGCGGGGGGAATGACGTGTGCGGATCCCCTGATCCTCTACTAAGGGCAACGAGAAGATGGAAGTATATCACCAAGCAGTGCAGTGGTTAGCCAACGAAATGGATGCGTATAGCCGGCAAGCGACTGTGGAGAATGCGATCAATAGAGTTGATGGAGAAAACAAGATACCTACAGAATCAGAAGCGACCACAATCAGTATCACGACGCAGAATGTTAGGGGATTCAAGGCTAATTCCCGACAGGAGTGGCTGCAAGCATGGAGAAACAAGCCGGCAGGAAGGAGGGCAGACAGTACACTTATCCAAGAAACACACATAACGACAGTAGAAGAGGCGGAGGAGGTGACCCGCCTATGGGAGCGAATGTGGAACTACAATGGTCAAGATGGGAGGTTGGCGTATTGGAGTGTCTCAGTGGTCAAGGCAGGTGGAGTGGGGATCCTATTAACGCCTGAGCATGGGAAGAGAGCGCGTCCCTGGAATTCCTGCAAGTGGAATGAGCGAGTGATAGCAGTGGAGTTGGAACAGTGGAAGATTATCAATATCTATGCACCTGCGGATACTAATACTAATCGTTCTCAGTTTTATCGAGGTTTAGGTCAATGGTGCGAGGCAGCGGAGGAAGATGTTATCTTAGCAGGCGACTTCAACTGTGTAGAAGCGCCCCAGTTAGATCGACTAGCACCCGGAAAAGCAGTCAAGACTGAATGCAAGGAACTTTCTCGATTAATTGCGGCACACGGCTGGTATGACGCGGCGCTAGCCCAGTGTTCTGCCTGGGATGTAGATGGATTAACGGAAAGTCTGGAGTACACCTTTTGGCGTGGAGAAGCAGCTAGTAGGTTAGATCGAATATATATTCCTATTCAGAGGTATGACTGGGTGGATCGCTTGGACACATGCACGCCGGTAGTAGCCTCGGATCATGAAGAGGTATCGGCAGTACTCCGAGAAGCTAAGAGGAGGCAACCAGTGAAGAACCTTCAAAAGTTCCGGTTACGGTATCCAGTTGCGGGAGCGAATCGCAGAAGAGTCGTAGAGGAGGTAACTGAGGAAGTTCGAAAAAGCAGAGGTGATACATTACAGACACAAGTGGACTGGGACAAACAAGTGCAGCATTGGACTGCAGCAGTAATGAGAGTGCGGAAACGTGTGCGCCAACGACGTAAAAGAAAGGCGGTGCAACTTACGCAGTCTCTATTTGGAATGGGTACCTCGAGAACCCAAATAGTGGGCATAACAGCAAACGAGGCATTGAAAGAGAACCAGGTGCGGCATGGTCGCAAATTAAGGCGAAGCATGGATTCAATGAGATGGTTGTTCAGACGGACAGCTGTATGGGACAGCAACCAACAGGTCACAGCAATCAAGGTGCCTGGAACAACAGGGCATGGGATGACTGAGATGAGTATCCCAGACAAATTCGCATTGGTATGGAAAGCAATACTGAGTTGCAGACATAGTCGAGTGGAACTAGAAACGATGGAACAATGTCTGGATAGATTTGTCACGTTTCCAAGCGACAGAAAAGTGAGGATAAGTGAAAACTAAGCGCTAATGGAACCGATCGACGAAGAAGACATCAAGCAAGTCATAAGAACTTTAGAGAGGAGGAAGGCGGGGGGCCCAGATGGGCTAAACAATGACTTCTATAAAGATTTTGCAGACGAGGTGATACGTGACTTATGTCTGGTAAGTAATGCAATCCTTCAAGGGGAGGATCCACCACAGACGTTTTTAGAGGCGGTCATAATACCACTTCGAGAAAAGGGTGATTCTGATAACGCGATGGACTACAGACCGATATCATTATTGCAATCAAGTTACAAGATTTTCGCCAAGGTGTTGGCAGCAAGACTACAACGATTTCTAGGGAGGCTAATCGGTGATACACAGCAAGGGTTTGTGCATGGTCGGCGAATGGATAGAGCTGTTGTGTTGATGATGGATATGTTAGAACATTATAGTCACGGGCCAAGGTCGAAGAGTGCTGAAAATAGCGGAGGAGTTTTGATGATAGACTTTGCCAAGGCATATGACACTATTGATCGGGAATTTCTCATGGTGGTGTTGAAGAAGTTTGGTTTTTCACAACGTTTTATTGACATTATGAATAAAATACACAACGGAACGTTGGCTCGGTTTCTCGTTAATGGAGAACTCTCAGAGGCAATACCAGTAGTTTCGGGCATCCGGCAAGGATGTCCTCTGGCGCCGTTGTTATTTATTCTAGCGGTGGAGCCATTGGGATTGGCTATCACGCAAGATTTGGAGTTAGAAGGCATTACGATTGGCAATTCAACATTGAAGTGGGAACAAAGGTTTTCAGCATTCGTGGATGATTCAACGATCTTTTTTCGAGAAGGGAAGCATATGAAGAGAGCACTTGACATTGTGGAAAGGTTTGGGCATATGTCTGGTTTAAAGATGCAGACGGCGAGGAGTCAAGTGATATTGATGGAAACGGAAGTGTACCCAGCAGAATGGTACACGGTACCGGTATTGCAACCGGAGCATCGGTAAGATACCTTGGATATCAAATAGGGAATTCTTCACTCAAGGAAAAAAACTGGGCGGGACGAATCAGAGCTGTACAACGGAGACTCCTCACGGCTACGAAATGCGGAACGTCAGTAGATGAAAGGGTGACACTCTTCAACGCGATCGCGATTCCTGCTATCCTCTTCACGGCGAAAGCGTACTTACCATCGGAAGAAACTCTCCGGGAACTGGTAGCATTACAAAAGAGGTTCATATGGAGTAAAACGACGGACACAGAGAGAGGGCGTCACAAAATCTCTCCACTGTTACTATTTACTCCCAAGAAAGCCGGGGGACTGGGTCTAATCTCTATTCCAGCTGCATTACATACATTGGTGGTGAAGGAAGCTACGATGTGGATGTTGGAGCCAATTGATCGATACAACACGGCCTGGAGAAACTGGACGCAGCTGTATGCATGTAGAAAGGCTAACTTATGGT
Source organism: Sclerospora graminicola (assembly GCA_001887855.2). NCBI lineage: Eukaryota > Oomycota > Peronosporomycetes > Peronosporales > Peronosporaceae > Sclerospora > Sclerospora graminicola. The sequence goes on along the minus strand of MIQA02013850.1, from coordinate 38,639 downwards.
TTTCTTATTATGATACAGGTCAGCAGGAGTGCAGCATGAAAAGAGGAAGCGCTGCAGGGATGATCAGCGGATCAATATCGGAAACATTGGGACCTTCAGTAGAAGAGAGACAAGATCTGATGAAGTACGTCTCGGCACATCTGCCTAAACTAAGGGATAAGTGTACAACACAATCACTGGACCCGGCGATCGGAGTGCACACCAATGATGAGGTTACCGTAACAGCTGACTTAAGCAAGATACCTTGGCATGGATTAGGATGTGGACACTTAGCAAGATTTTGGGGAAAGTATACCTGGTTTGGAAATCCTTGGATACGGGATATGGCGGCGTATTCTCTGACGTGGAAGAAGTTTGATCGCTGTATCCAAGGTACGATTGGAGAAATGGGCATCAAGAAGGTGTCAGACAAAACGTTTATGTGGACAGCAAAGTTCAAGTCGGAGAAAGGACATACAAGGGCGAAGGTGGGACGCTGGCTTATGACAATTAATCTATGCTCTCCACGTGTGGAGATTGGACAATGCTTGGGAGATTCAGGCCCGCTCCGCTTACTATGGACACCAAAGCAATAGCTCTCGATGGAATGGAAGGTAGAAGGAGAGCGAATGATAAGGGGAGTAGATGACAAGACTGGAAATCATTGCAGGTTACGACAAAGGCAGGACGGGTTGTACTGGGATTGCGTGCAGCTGGTGTTACAGGATCAGAAGCCAGCTTATCGAAGGAGAATGAGTTGCCACACGGATTAGTCTTTGAAGCACACCCGGCCATTCACGGAATAGCATGGGAAACGAATGATGAAGTGCGTCCGAGTTCCATCAAGCATTGGTTGCGGCGGACATTTCGCAGACTGTATCACAAACTCATTGCCAAGCCTTTACGCAGAGTGGAAGTGCGATGGCAAGATAAAAGGGAGCGCGATACTTGGAATGGCTTTGTTCAAGATCAGACAACAAGAGATGTCTGGAAGCATGACCACATGTTGTCGGACTATCAACGATGGAGTCTCTATCGCATGGCCACGTTCCAGCTCAATTGTTACTATGATGGTTATACATCACAAGGCGGGTGCGCAATGGACGATCATTGCTCAGCACCTGGGAAAGGGGTCACACATATTGTGTGTGGGTGTACGCGTGCACAAAAATTATGGGCACGCGTTTTAAGTTTTTGGAACGGATGGTGGGCCGATGCAACGGATCTGGATCCTTACAAGTGGTATTTTGTAACCAGGCAGGCCCCACCGGTTTCACAATCAATTATGCAGAGGTTGACGATCAGATGTGGTTGTCAAGACAAAGCGTGCAGCAAGGAAATGGCCAGATTGTGGTGGGCGATATGCTCGATAGGAACGACCTGGCTATGGCAACTACGTAATGAAAACATTTTTCACGGTATACGAAGGACAGAGCACGAGCATATTGGTTATCTTTGGAAGAAGACCTTGGAGCAGGTGCAAGCGGTTATAGCGTTCGAAAAGAAATATACCGGTACGAGGTTACGTGGGATACGTTTGCAGATATGTCTCGAAAGCATCCAAGGTGTGATGCAGAATCGACCGAATGATCGTCGGAATTTGTTACTCTCGTTTCACCGAGATGAGTATCGATCAGAGGAAGGTTTACACAGAGTACTTAGGAATTTTATTGTAGCTAATAGTTAATTATTACTAAATAGACTACGTTTTACAACAACAACAAGTATTAATACTGTATTATACACTGGTGTCGAACTCAAATTGATCTATATCTGTAATTTTAATTTGATTGTTTGGATCCACGGGAGTGCTGCCAAGAAGGCATGGCGACTGGTCTAAGATTCCGAATCAGATTCAAGTCGAGCGGTCTTATACGCATTCGGCAACAGAGATAAGTATGAAGAAAAGAGATAATCGATAATACATATTCCGTTTCAAATTGTGCCGATTGATGCCCAATCGATACTATTAGAGTGGACGAATATTCCCGATCGAACGTTATTATGGAGCTGGGCCTACTTCATGCTGAATCTCGCGGAAATTGGAAATATCATTCTCCCGACAAATGGTTTAGATAGGCAAAAACCAATAAAAGTGAAAAGGTCACTATGTTATTTGACTTTTGGGCAGAAGTTTTAGCTATTGACTCCGCCTTTACTCGCAAGGTCATTTGTCGCATAGACAATACTCATCCTACATGACGGAGGGCCGATCGCGTGTCAAGTTCACCTTGGCCGGGTGCTCTGGTTTACTAATTCAATGCTTAGGTGGACCAAGTAGCTGGTCAGGATGTCATACTGCGTATGGATTTTATGGTCCTGGCTGGTATACGCCTCGATATGTCCCATGAAATATACCAGATCAAGTATAGGTGTACGCACGCAAATGGTGAAGTTGGCTCAGTATTAAAATAACCCGGTCGCTAGATGGATGTAACGAACCGACTAGTTGACCAACAAAAGAAGCTACGGCTAACGCGTGGCGATCGATGGGTCACATCAGTGATCGAAGGGATCACGGTATCCAAGGCAATTGGAAATCACACACCGTATGAGCTGCTTTATGGTTAGTTGCCAGACGTATTGCACCAACGTACATGGGGATGCGTGGTTTTCGTCTACATCCCAGACGGACGTCTCAAAAGAAAGGAGAAGCTTCAGCCCAGGACAAGGTCAGAGATCCTGCTGGGGTATTTCAAAAACATAAAAGGATACAAGTAGATCGACATAAGGACTGGTGACGTTGGAACGGCAAGACAAGACAATATTCGATTCGAAGAAGGCCATACCATACAGTCGAAGAATATGAAGATACTCCAGGACAATGGTTACGGTGACTTCAAAATCTCCATTGGTAAGATAGGAAGGAAATGGACAGTCTCGAGTTAAAAAATAATCCGATGGTTACAAGAAAAGGGAATAACCTGGAAAACCAGTTGTGGTGATCACCAAGGCCAGGGGGAGTAGGACTCCAAAGATGAGAGACGTGCATCAGTAGGGCCTGGACATACAGCCTACAAGAAAAAGGAAGCCTTACACGAAATACAAGGACTATGTACAAGTATACCATGTGACATACAAGCGAGCAAGAAAGCAGAAACAAGCGCAGGGCGCACACGAAAGTTTTACTGTATCGGTACAACCACAGTACCATCTTCTTTTTGCGGGAGCCACAGACATATAAGCAGGCCATTTCCGATGAACGGTATGCAGACTACTGGCTAGCCGATATGCAAGAATAGCTGACGTCATCGAAAAGACACAATGTGTGGTTTCTGGTGCGAAACGCATAGAACAGAATCCGCATGGAAGAAAGACAAGCACGGCTACGTCAAACGATTTAAGGCTCGACTGGTTATACACAGATTCAAACAAGTCTATGGAATTATTACGACGAGACATATGAACCGGCGATTAGATTCGATACTATACGAGCGGCGTTATATTACTTGACTGGGTTATACTGCAATATGATATAAAGACCGCATTCTTTATGGAAAATTGCATGAGGAGGGGATAATGGAGCAAGAAACTGGTTATGAACGTGTAAGACGGCGACTTCAAGAAATATCTGAGCTGGTGGAGCTTGGACCATTTAAGTATTTGTTGGGTGTCGAGGTGACCATTGACCGACATTCCAAAACTATATTTTTAGTCAAGACGCATACGTCGTGGAAATACCCAAGCGCTTTCATCTCACGGCGTGTAACCCAGCAACAATACCAGAAATGGTGACGTCTACAATCAATAAGAAAGAGGAAACATGTGACGATCCATACAGGGAAGCAGTTGGTACACTGCAGTACTTGGTATCGGGATCGCGGTCGGACATAGCCCATGTTGTGCGAAGTTTGGACAGTATTTAAGCAACCATATAATGAAGAACACTATGTACAAGCGAAGAGAGTCTATGATATGTACAAGGAACCAAGGACTTTGGTGCGGTTGAGCTGGCTGTCTTCACGGATCTTCAACAGATAAAGTCATAAGCGTGTATTTCGGTACCTATAAGCGACCCCGACTCATGGGTTTTTATTAAGGATCCGGTCGTGGTGAATTGGCTAGCTATTGCGATGCAGATTGGGCAGGTGACATCAAGTCATGGTGCAGTACCAGTGGATACGTGTGTGCTGAACGGCGGATGCACTATTTGGCGCAGAGGACGGTTGCGCTCTACATGGCTCTATCCGAAGCTACTCAAGAGGCGGTGTGGATAAGTCTTTAATGCGCGAGCTCGGCGAAGACCTAAGCAATAATGCTCTAAATGTTTTACGAGGATTTTCAAGGTGCGATCTCACCTATAACTCCGAATTCCACCGGCAGATGCGGGATTGTACTGGCAAGACGATAACATTATTGTATGACATCATAAGAATGACGTACCTGTCGGTCAGCATAATTTTTTGTTTATACATTTTTTTTCTTCATGATGCTGTTGGAATAGGCGCTGCGTATTCTAATAACAAAAATAATTAGGAAAATCTTGATAATGAATATTGTATTTCTTCGCTCTTGACGGATGCCCGAAATGGTCTGTATGGGAACCGATCGTTGGCCATTCACTACAAACTCCGCAGTCACACCAAAGTGTAGCTTCAAAAATGTGTATGAATGATCCTGAAAATCCAAAAAGAGATAAGGTCGCAAGTAACTACCGTCTATCCAACGAATCGTATGCCTTCGCGAAATCCAGAAGTAGAATCCCAGCACCCAAATTAATGTTTCTGTCCGCAAACCAATTGTCATCATCATCGCTACCGCCTTATCCATAGGTCTACCAGCAATAAATCCGTGTTGTTACTCGCCAATTAGTGATCCTAGTAAATTCTGCATCCTCGTAGCCACAATTTTCGCAAATATTTGTAACTCGTCTGTATGAAAGAAACAGGACGGTAATCAAGTCCGTTAGTAGAGTCCCCTTTTGCGTAATGGAATTACTAGTGTTTGGAGAAGGAACTGGGAGGTTTGCCGCCTGTAAGAGCATCTCCACCAGTAGGCTGTCGTTATCATATTTTGTCTCAGGTTTAGTGGTCATTTTCACAACAGTTGGAGTTAAATCAATGTTAAAAAGAGTGATTGTCGCAATCTTGACACTACGACATTGTGGCACGTTATTAAATACAAGAGGTGCCTATGCACTACCGGTACAGCACATCTGACACTTAACCTTCATGATTTTGCAGAGCTCGTTATCATTGAGGAGCTATCCGCTGGCAGTGAGGAGGAACAGTGGCGGTACGAAGAAGATTAGCAAGAGAGTGGACCGCAACAAGCGACGTCACGGCGGCTCGCCAGCAGACCGCCGGACGAACAAGGATCGTGACTCTAATGAAGGACGCTACCACCGTTTAGTCCAACAGTACTTTGTTAATACATTTATATATACCGACGATGATTTCCGTCGGCGATTCCGCATGAGTAAAATACTATTTTTTTGAGAGTGTACGTCGACGGGATCATAGTTGCGCCCTTCGTTTTTGTGGCCATTCTGAGCCATTAATAATAATAAAAATGAGTGTAAATGAAATTATACTTCCCAAAGAAATGGAGCGTGTCGATGTTTGCGCGTTCGAAACGAATTGTTCATTACAGTACGTTCAACATGTCTCACCGATACCATGTCACATGAATGCTATCTCCCGCTATACTTGGCGGGATTTAGCCACAGATGCCAAATTTGGCTCGGGTATAGCACTGTTGTTGTAGAAAAAAGCTATAGTCATGCCAAATTTAGCATATGGCTCGGATTTAGCCTACTTGTGGAGATGCTCTAATAAGTTGATTATAGACCTCGAAAAAGACCAAGTCCGCAAAATCCTTGTAAAAACCATTACTTAGGTAATCATGGCCTGCTGCCTCACGCCTCTCCAGTCCCTTAATTGCAAATAGAACTTCGTCATCAGTTACTTTGGCCATTAGGTTCTCGTTGTCCTTATTGGAAACTTTCCCGCTGCTTGAAATAGTCATAAAACGCAGTAGCTCACTCTAAATGGTCTTCACGTGAGCTTCTCTATAGATATTAACAAGGATTCCAAGAGCAAATCTGTTAAGAATCGGGAGGGAATCTTCAAATGTGAGGTCGTTACCCGAAAGATTCTGCGACACTGTAACAGGCTAGCTGCTAAAGCCTTACACTGTATAAATTGCAAGTGTGGGAGCGTGCAATTGGTGAGGGACTTCGTCCTCAATAGTTTAAGTAGGATTAAACTTTAGTATGGACTATTTAGTTAGTTAATAGTCCCTTATATTATACATGTTAATATATATAACTAAGACGCGTGGCTGCAAGACGGTAAGTTTAAGAGTGAATATATAGTATGAGTGGTTTAGAGCTAATTACTATAATTAATCCTAAACTAATCATACAAACACGTAGTATAAAACTGATCTAATAGTACTCTTAGTGGATTATGATAACCTATAATCTAATATTCATTTTCAGATCGCAAGGTTGAAAATGAACTGTGATATTTCAACTTAAATAACACTTATGTAATGGTGCCCCATTACATCACCCCCTCCCCCACTTAAGGTGGTTGGCCAATAATAAATTTTAGTATTGGCCAATCAATGGGGCGCTTGTTGGTTGAACATGCGAGTATTAACTCGCTGGAAATGCATCGCCTAAGAGCGATGCTGGAACGGAGTCGACCGCTGTCGAGTATGACAGCGACGACTATTACAAGCGATGGAAGAGGAATCAAATCGCTTGTTCTCCTGGTCCGAGTCGTTCGCCGGGTCGTGGTAATGTTGACCCGACGCGAGATGATAGGGCAGGCGGCACTCCACCTGTCAAGAAACATCAGACAGAAGTGGCTTACGCCGCTTCTGGTTCGTCTCATCGTACAGAACAGCGTGTTTTGTTCGAAGTTGGGTTATGGACCCCAGCGTGGGCTACGATGCCCGACAGTGGCGATCGCCACAAACGTGACTGCCAATACACGTTGTGCGGCATCAACGCCCCGGATGACTGCAAAGATATCCGGAAACATCGATTCGATCGAAGTACAGGCGTCTGTACTTTATCGACCTATTCTTCCAGGTTCGTTATTACACTAACCGGAAAGGTTCGCGGAAAAACAGGGATGTCAAAGACGCCCTGACTCAAAGTTGGAATGCCTTTGTTGATAATCACAACAAAGGTCCTGATGATTACGTGGAACAAATTCGCGTAATGCGCGAGCGCTTTTTAAGGTACTCGTGTACAGGTAAAGTGGAGTACATCCATTACACCTGCATCAAAGAAGGGATAAACTGTGGTGTCCCTCATCATATCGGCTGCCTTTAATGTCAAAGGGGCGCTCCTCGTCTGACCGAGAGGATTTACGGGGATACAGTGGTATCTCTGTACCCTCCGAGATTAAGGGTCTTATTGATGCCATTAATGCATCAACACTTATGGTTGAGGCTTCCTCGAGTTACGAGCTTGCGTCCATCCCGGATATGGTCCGAGCCTGCATCAAGCCGCACTGCCATCACCTTGGCCGTGACGACTGAGACGATCCATGTTCTGTAAAGCTCACCTTGTGTACCAGTCAGCACTGGCGGTTACGCTCTCTTGGTGGGCTCTAGGGCGAAAAGTTAAAAGTCCGTCGAATATGGAGACGAGGTTAGGACTAGGGATGCTTCTGGGCGGAAATCTTCACCGGGGAGCAGGATGGCGTTATACTTGAAATTTGTATACCGCAAAGGTTGGACGGAGAATAATCGATCGGCCAGCTTAACCAAAGATAATGAATGGGTTACTCCAATCTTATGTGTAATTAGGAATTCCAAATAGTACACCACAATCTTCCACAGTGAGCCAAAACTTCACCACACTTTCCAATAGAACTTAACCGTGTTCCAAACACGGGCGACTTGAGCTGAGTATAGGTTTCACGACGACTCCCGGTCAGGGGACTTCCGGTGGGTTCCTTTCAACCTTCCCCGGGTAAATCAATAGCAGCTGGAGGGGACCTTGTTAGCCCTCTGCTGTGAACCAATGATGACTTGCGTCTTAGAAAGCGAAACGTATACTGATTTTTATCCCTAGATCCAATATAACCTTTTGTGTACCCTACCCAAAATAACCTGGCAGGATGGTTATGTGCCTTACCTGAAATAGCGCGACCAGCTCCACCTGGACGGGTTTTGTGTACTGTATACACCAAATAACCTGACTAGCTTGGATAGCCATCCACCTCGACCTGGACGAGACCTGTCTGCTGACTCCGACTCCCTCTTCGCGGCCGCCCATCTAGCTGCGGTATTCCATCCGGCTACTACAGGGACAGAGCCTTCCCTGGAGCCTCTTATATATCCATCTCCTAACCAGTCCGCCCCTCGGCCACCTATGGCCACCATCAACGGCCATCCAGCCCCACTTGGTTCAGCCGGCCAACTTCTGGCTGACCTGGCTCTGAGCCTCCGGATCACCTTCGTCTAGTCTGTTTTCGTGCCTTGTACTGATCCGGCACTTGCGGGTGCTCTCGAACACCTCCGACAGCTGTCGTCCTGCGTCCGTCGGTAGCCGACCCGGGCTGCTAGCTTGTACCAACATTTCTACCAATAACGTAGGTGGATTTACTGCTCATCAGTCCGTTAATTCTGGAACCACTTCGCCACATGCCCGTCCCGCTCCAATGCTGACCCACCGTCCGGCTCCAATGCTGACTCGCTGTCCGGTAGTTGATTCATTCCGGAACCGCTTCCACGCTAGTATTCTGAGAAATGTCATCAGAGCGATGGATTTGACCAAGCTCTATGGGGTACTCAAACGTTTACTTACCGTAAACCTTAAACTTGATGATTTAGACAAGAGTGGACCATTTTCTGACACATCTACCTCGTGAAAGCTAATAGTGGAAGCAGAGTCTTGTCCGAATGTTTTAAATGGAATTATGCGTATTCATTGGAGCAATTGATGATCATTATTGAACACCCCGAAATGAGAGGAAGGAGACTAAGCCTAATGTGTGGTGAGGTAGGACACCCCATGAGGAAATGTACCACCCCACTTCCTGAAATTATTAAAACAAAGTGTATCGTCATTCAAGAAGAAGACGTAAAGCTTTTGCTGTCCCCTACCTTTAAAAGCATGGATAACCTTAGACAGCAAGTCGAGGCATATCGCAGAAAACGACTTGAGCAGCAAACGATGAAACAGAATCATCCTGGAGATCCACCAGACGAAGTACGAGAAGGGGATAAAAGGGGAGATAATACCAATCTGCCAGTACGTGAGCCAAAGCGGAAGGTCGTCACTTCTTCCCCAGAAGCAAATGATTGGGTACACGTAAACTGAGGGGCAAAACGACTAACCAAGGTCTCACCTTAGGAACTGGAACAGCGCCAACCCAAATATATCCTAACTCTTAGCTCCACTCAACCGGTAGTTCCCTCTGTACATAATCCTGTAAACCCTGCGATGGAAAGGGAGACGATCAGTGGACATGTGGATACGACGCGAATCGGATGAAGCGACCCATAAAAAAAAGTCGCTTCGCACGCTTTTTAGAAGAGAACACAAGAAGAGGTTATAACAAATCAATACGGACACCCTGGGGATTTCAAGTCACAAATTCAAAACCTATTGTCGAAACTGGATACATTAGAAGGAAGACCTACGTGGACGACGATGACGGAGTCCATTGAGGTATACTATTGAGCAAGCGGCGAAGGTTGTGGGGATCACCTCAGTGAAAACGCCATCAACCGCAAACTGCCAGGCATATGCTATCACCTAAGTTTTAGCATGTTCAGTCCTAGCTCAAGATTCTGGCAGGATATTGGAGGATCTAGCTCACGCGGTGAAAGACGGAAGTCAAGTCAAGCACTAATGGATTTTGAGGCCAGATTTCTCAACAATCCGGAATGAAACACTCCTCAGCCAGGGCAGAGGATAAGGTAAAATGTAGTCTAAGAAATTCTCGAAGGAATTTAAAAAATATTCAAAGGAATATGCAGAGAGTGTTTTGTTGCTAACGGATGTAGTGCCCCTCCCTCAGCTTGGGGGAGTAACAATATCTAAGCATGCACTTCCTCTATATGGATAGTAACTGTGCACTTTGTTAGAAAGAAAAATATCCCGGGGGGTCGTTTGGAGCACGTTGATTGGTCCATTTTTAAGCGTTTAACGATGAGCAACGAGAGCTGTTCCCGGCCAAAAAACTCTCACTGGAGCGCAAGGAACCTTCAAAAGTGTACGCCTAAAATTGGGTCACATTACAGAATCTCCCTCCACGCACCCCAATGAGCACTATTGATAACGACAACTGCAGCACCAGTCGCTCCAGATACCCAGCCCGCAACATGAAGTACAGGAAATATCCACACATTGGGGTTATTGTTGGAGCCAGGGCACTATCAATCAGCAGAACTTTAGGTCCGATAACCGTCTAAAAGGTCGTACTTGAGCGCTCTATCTACCTGCTGCTCTCCCGCCTTAGGAATATTGTCGAATCATCTACGAAAGCTGTGAACTGGTGTTGAGACCCTCGCTGTCTTGGGACTACTGAAATTCCATCTGTTGGAAGTCATTCTGATGATATATGTAATATGGAGAGTATATTGAAGAGTGAATAGTTAAAACTAACTACCACAACCATGCATCAGCATACTAATCAATAGAAAAGAGCCACCCACCAAATAAGCGCATAAGTGGTCGACGCGGCAATCGCACTCTTGCTTCAATGTCTCTCCGGTTCAGTGACATCTTTCATCTCCATCAATCTCTTGATCTTGCGCCAGTGCCAGGCCTAATGGTGCTTCTGCTATTATGAACAGCAATGAAGCTAGAGGGCACCGATTGGAGTATTAATGCTTCCAAAAGAGGGAGGGTACCTTGCTAATCCACCCTTAAATTTTATGGCCAGTTGGAACACTTTTAACACAATATAAAGGACACATGGCCCTTTAAATGCGTCGAGTCACCAGTGCTTGACCGCTTGGGGGGCACCGCAGTGATAAAACAGAGAGTATTTCTCTATCCATGTTGTTGCGGAGATTGGACTTAACCGATACACGGACGTTATTACGTTAGGGGAAACTCATCTAGATCCTACCGAACATTTTATTATTGGCGAGGAGATCAAGCTAGTAGGTTGTATCGCTTTGTTATCTCCTCCGGAATGACGTTTTGGGTGCAGTGGGTGGCGGTAGGTAACACACCCGTGTACTCGGACCACGAACAGGTTTTTCTTCCCCTTAAAAAGCCGGTGCAACCTATATACATGCCCTCCACAACCGAAATACCCCTTTTATGGGTCACAGTCGGCTGGTGTCCATAAGGATTTGCATACCACTATTTCTCACAGGGCCCCTCACCAAATCCGGAAAGTGTCAGACTGGTAGCAACAATCAAAGATGGGATGTATAAGATTGCTAAAAGCGCTCTCAGTCGAAGGCGACGTCGAGCACGACATCTTCAAATAAGTATTCGAGACAATGTCACCAGTCGTAAACAGCTCATCAAAATCCGTACAGCAGGAATTTCACGGCAACTGCCGCGCTCGGAAAAGACAACATTTACATCGGTCATTTACAGATGTTCGGTGATTACTCAATCGAACAGCCATCTGGGAGGGGGGCCAGACAGTGCCTGTAATGAGGAACCATTACATAAGTGATATTTAAGTTGAAATATCACAATTCATTTTCAGTCTTGCGATCTGAAATATGAATATTGGATTATAAGTTATCCTAATCCACAAGGAAATCTGATTCGGATGTAAATACCGAATCCAAGAGGGATCATATAGTAAGAGTACTATTAGATCAGTTTTATACTACATGTTTGTATGATTAGCTTAGGATTAATTATAGTAATTAGCTCTAAGCCAATCTTACTATATATACTCTTAAATGTACCGTCTTGCAGCCTCACGTCTTAGTTATATATATTAACATATATAATTAAGGGACGATTAACTAACTAAATAGTCCATACTAAAGTTTAATCCTACTTAAACTATTGAGGAACAAATTACATTTGTAACCAATTGTACGTTTCCTCACTTGCAATTAATAAAGTGTAAGCCAGTAACAGCTAGCCTGTTACAGCTGGTAGCACTTTGTGGTCCGTCTTAACGACCACTGTTCGTTCCGTTCCGCTACTTAACAAGCGGAACGAGTTTAAGATCCGCTCGACTGATATGTCGACGGTCAACGATCGAGAACGCGAGCGTCAGCTCGCGCAAGACTTAGTGAGGGAAGCTTTCCCTCACTTTCCACAACGTAATGTGGATACTGTTGTGGAGATGATGCGGACCATGGGGACCAACATTATCATCGTCCTCCGTGGTAAAACCCCGGAGGGAGCGTTGGCAGTGGTAAGCCGTTTCAAAAGGGTTTACATAGACCCCCAGGTGCATTCCGCGACAATAATGTCGCGGTCGCCACCAACAACGCCCACGGCGAGCGTGGAAGGAGTAAAGGAGCGGATACCACCCTTTATAGGCGAAGGGGGTGAACCCCTTCGAAGATGGTTCGCAGAGGTTGAAGATGCCATCTCTGCGCAAAAGATTGTTCACAAGCTTATTTTGTCACCACATACCTGTGAGGTCATGCCAGGGCATGGACAATGAGCCGCAGATCCACTGATGAAGCTGCGTTCCTGAGTTATCAGGAGTTGAAAGCCGAGCTAAAGCTCAACTTCAAAGCTCCAGAAATAGAGCTTAGTTGCCGTCAAGAGTTCATGGAACTCCGGCAAGGTAAGCTCAGAAGATACAATATTTGTTATCAAATATTGTGTATGAGCCGGTGCCCCCTGCCATGCAGGTTACTGGCTATATGAAGGGACTGAATGACGGTCCCATCAAGCAGAGTCTTTATCGTAAGACACCAAAGTTTCTGAGGGATGCTATCGACCAAAGCATCCGGAAAGACTTTAGCATGCGATCCGCGTCATTGCATGCTGGATTCAGTCGAAGGGCTCGACAGCCTTTCGACTTTAACATGCAACATCAGCATGTTAATCAATTCCCAAACAGACGAAGTTCACACTTCGTCCCAAGACATCAAAACTCGCGTCAGAGTATGGGCGGGAGAGGTCCAGAGCCAATGGACCTATCGGTTGCAGTTGCCTCGACGACGAGGCAACCGAAGAATAAGAAGTTTCTTCGCTGCAATCGATGCGCAAAGATGGGGCACTACGCCCACGGGTGTATGGACCCGGGGCCGGCGTCGCGCAGCCAGCGGAAAGGACTGTCCGCCGGTCGGCGACATCAAAAGGGGCATCCCTCTGTTGTTGCAAAAAACGTAAAAAACCAGTAGGGGCGGGATGCCCTACTGGAAGGGTTATCTCACATACCGACATCGGGCATGTGAGGATAATAGCCCCAGACGGGACTATGTCCTGTCAAAAGGTACAGGGTGAAGTGAAAACCTCTCATCACCCTGGAAGTTAAGGAAACGATGTCCCCATGCGCGCTCTGTTTGACTCAGGAGCGTCAAATAATTTCGTTAGAACTGAGGTTCTAACGTCGTTGGATTTCGTGGAGATTGACTCTCCGCGAAGTATGTTGTCAGTCGGTTACCAACCGGTGCAGCCGTGACTATACCAAAGCGGGTGATTCAAACACGCTTCGTGCTGGATGATCTGTCGTTCGAGGATGAATACATCGTCCTCGATTTAGACGACAAGTCTTATGTTATCTTGGGCATTCCTTGGATGCCCAAGCATAAGCAAACGATCGACTGCGGTGGATCCACGGGAACTGATCACCCTGTGAGTAATTTGGCTATCCCTAACGATACAATCGCAGCGTCAGACAGTATGGTGGATAGCGATGGCACCACCACGTCTGACCCGACACTATCGGCGGAAGGAACACTCGCTGATAAGAGTCCGGTGGGACTTGCACACGCAACAGAAGAGTCGTTGCGTGTTGGTAACGTTTGAAACACGGGTGACAAACATCCCGGTGTTCAGGTGCCCACGACTGACGACGGTCGTCGTGATGAGGAGATATCGCGGAGGGAAACACCTACCGTGAGAACAAATAATTATCCACGGTGAGAAACACCCACCGTGAGAACGAAGAATCATCCACGGTGGGAAACACCCACTGTGAGAATGAAGGTACCAACACGAGTGACGACAATCCCCGTGTTAAAGATGAAGAACTCACGACTGAGAGCAGTCGTGAGCAAGAAGATTTCATGCTTGGCAGTGGCCACGGTGATGGAGAAGCTTCGGACACGAGTGATAACGATCACCGTGTTGCAACATAGGCAATCGATCATACGAGCGCATCTGATCGTGTGGACGAGTCCGTCGAGACGATCAACGTCTTGACGCAGACAGAGACCGGATTAGCTACCCAGTCTCTGGCACTCGATAATCCTCCGACAGAAGGTTCGGAAGTGATGGCTCTTCTAGCTTTACGCTGGAAGAAATTGGTAAAGAATTTGCACGATGATCAGATCGAACACATCTGCGTCATCGTTGCAATAGATGATGTTGTGCAGATACGTGAACAAATATCCACATTGCAACGGACGACACTGGGAACAATACCGTTCCCAATGAACAAACGAAAGCTCAGCGCTTTGAAGCGCAGGATTGAGAATCGCTTAAAGCGAACTCCCCGTACTATGAAGTACTTTGGGAATACGCTGACGTATTCCCAGAAGAAGTACCTTGTGAGCTCTCTAAGGACAGGGGCATTCGCCATAAAATTGACCTCATGCGAGGCACGAAGTATTGTGTCACGCGGCAATGGCCATTACCGTGTGACCAGGTTAAAGCGATCGACGAGTTCTTCGAAACTCGTCGCAAGGCGGGATATGTGCGGGAGTCTACTTCACCGCACTCCAGTCCCACCTGTGAAAAAGTCCACCGGAGTATGGCGGATCGTTCATGCATTTAGCAAGCTGAACGCAGCCACGGTACCGGCACAGACGCCGATACCGCGGAAAGATGTCATTATTGATGGCATGAGCGGGAGCACCGTCTTCAGTGCTCTCGATTTATTGGATGGTTTCTACCAAATCCTGAATCGTGAGAAATATATCCCTCTCACGGCGGTAAGCACCCCAAGCGGTATGCTTTGGGAGTGGCTTGTGATGCCACAGGGGCTTCGAAATGCCCCTACGACATTCAACAGATGCGTTACGCATCTATTACGCCCGGTGCGTGAATTTGCACCGAGCTACTTCGACGATGTGCTCATCCACAGCAAGGCTGAACACAATAAAAGCGATGTAGATGTTCATAAAAACCATCTAAGACGGGTGTTAGAGCTTATGCGTAAAAAGCTCTATGCCAACTTGAAGAAGTGCACCTTCGGTGCACCTGGATGTTTTGTGGGCAAGAACGGGGTGCGCCTGATCCGGAGAAGACCAGTGTGATCGTGGAATGGCCTAGGCCAAAACTGTAAGGGAACTTCGTAAGTTCCTTGTGTGGTGGAGCCGATTTCCAAATCCAGGACGGAAGTCTTGGGTGGAATCGGGATACCCACTGGCCCGGACGACCAACTATCGGAGGGGGTACTCCGTTGATCCTGTTCGCCATCAGAATCGGATGAATCACCATTATGGTGACTGATCTGATCTTCCCCGTCATCCGACTGGTCGTCATGTGCGATAGACCCATACTTAACTTCATCTCACCTTGTGTACCCATTGATCGGGGTGGTTACACTCACTCAGGTGGACTCGATGACGATCACGATGATCTTGATCAGGTTGGAGGGGATGACCTTCTCGAGACGGGGGTGTCCTCGGGTGGAAATCTTCACCGGAGAACGGGTTGGGGTGATACTTAATCAGTATCTAGGCACTGATCGGGAAGCTTCGTCCGATCAGGCCAGCCAATAAGAGTGAGAGACAACAAGAAACCAAGAAAACGCGATCAAACCACGATCTTCCACAGTAATCCACAAACGTTATCTCCACAAAACCTTTCCAATATTAAAAACGTGTTCCAAACACGTGCGCGTGGGGGTGAGGTTTGATCACCTAAACAAAACCCGTCGGGGGCCTTCCGGTAAGCCAAAATGCGTCTAAGCGCGTCTTAACCGGAAATTAAGTTGAGCAAGAGGGGACTAGTTAACCCTGTGCTCCCAATGACCGCAACACGTGGCGGAGCGACTCTTTGCTTAGGGGGTAAATCAAAACCTGTTATTATATATGCAATGTCCTATACCTAGTGTACCGTACACCAACTCATGTGCCTGCCTTATACTTCGATCCTGTTCCTTCGTCGCACGGTTGCGTAGTACCACCTTACCCATCTTTGTTGCACCTTCAACTGATCCGTACCACTTATGACCCGATTATGGTCAAACTCTATGGCGATCTTCAACCATCCTGATCTTCTTGATAAACAGCCGGGAACCAGCTCGAGATCTGCCTCTCGGATACTGTTCGCCCCATTTCCAACCCGGCTTAACTGAAAACTCCATCTCTCTTCACAGATGGAAGCCGGTTTGGGGCCGATCGGTTCAGATCATGATCAGCACAGCGGTCGGCAGAGTGATCGGGGCAGTGATCAAGGCGATCATCCCCAGATCACCTCGAAACACCTCAGGGTTACCATCACATCGACTTTGCCTGTTCATTCGACCATCTTCTTGACCTTCATCACCTGTCGGGGTAACGAGATCGCACCGACTCAGCGTTTCTCGTGAAGTTGGGCCTGATCGGACCTTCTTGCATCAATTCTGGATAGATCCATCGACTCTCATCGCTTGCCTTAACTTGGTAATACACGCACGGCTCGCCACTCCACATACCCCGTTCTATTCTGTACCTGATCTTCGTATTCTGGGGCAGAGCTAGGTGGCTCGGCCGATCGAGCCGGAACTTCATATCACATCCAACTTCAACATCTGTACTGTTCATAACTTATCCCGATAACTGTTCCTGATATGTCACTTCACCATTGCTGCTGTATCTCCAGTTTGTCTCAGTCGATCTCGTCATATACGCCCACGTAAAACCCACTTAATACGCAATATCCTGATCGGATCGTGATTATCGCCGTTCCATTAATATCCGGGACTGGGCGTAGTAACGGTACTTAGCTTATCCCTTCACATTACGAAAGCCCATTGTCCACCACCTTTTTGTCGTATACGCGATCAGCCTGTCCCACCCATCAACTGTCTCATCTTGATGGGTGTTCCCATCGTCACCAATCAACGGTCATGTGTGGTCCACCTTATTCTCAACATTTTTCAGATCGCTTTACCACACTTGGGTTGGCAACATACTTGCACAAGTACTCGTGCAATTATGCAGGTCTCATTCGACCTCTTTCTCAGTTAATTAAGAAAAATGTCGAATGATACTGGGATACCCAGTGCCAAGACGCTTTTGATGCAGTCAAGCGAAGCTTGACTGAAGCGCCTGTCTTGGCTATAGCCGACAACGAGCGACCGTTTCACGTCGTTTGCGACGCGAGCAATTTCGCAATCGGTTGTGCCTTGATGCATCGTGATCACGATGACCGTGATCGCGTAATCACTTATCAAACGCGTAAGTTGCGCCCAGCCGAGCGCAACTATCCAGTGCATGACAAGGAACGCCTTGCCATAAAGTATGCACTGGCAAAGTTGCGAATCTATCTCCTAGGAGATAGACCATTTGGGGGTTACACGGACCATGCGTCGTTACGCACAGCCGTGAATTCACCACACATTTCTCAAAGAATGGCACGATGGCTGTCATTCTTTGCTGAAAATAAGTTCACGAATGCGAACCGGGAAAGTTGAGCGTGATAGCGAATGCGCTATTACGTTGGCCTGATTACGAGACGAAACCGTTCGTAACCGAAGGCATCAGTGCAAACGCAATACGTTGTACTGCTTTGTCGTCGTCCTTGTGTGAAAGGTACGCCGAGCGTACAAAACCGACGAAGAGACAAGTCTGCTAATTGATTACTTAAGTAATCAACCGGATCAGAAGCGCGATGAACTGCCAGAGTTCCTCCGCGCTTGCGTGCATCGCTACCGGTTGCACGATGGTCTGCTGCTTTACAGCACAGACCTACAAGATGTTAGTTGCATCGTTGTTCCTAACGACGATGACCTCAAACACCAGATACTGTTTGAGTATCATGATGCACCGATCTCGGGGCATCAAGGTCGAGAGAAGACATACGCTTCTCTCTCACGCGATTTGTACTGGCGGAACCAGTACAAGAGGGTACGCAAGTACGTACGCGCTTGCGATATTTCTCAGCGTGTAAAGTCTGCGCACTATTTGCTGGATCCTCTCCAATCTCTGCCAGTACCAACAGAGTGTTGGAAGTCCAATTCAATGGACTTCATCTTCGGTCTTCCACACGACAATAGTCAGAAGACTGGAATCGTGGTCCTTTGTAGACCGATTCAGCACGATGGTTCATCTTGCTGCAGTGTCAGCGAATGTCACTGCCGCGCAAACCGCAAGGATATTCGTTGGCACGGTATTCCGTTAGCACGTAATGCCAAAAATATTGTATCGGATCAAGATCCGAGATTCACAGGACGTTTCTGGCAAGGAACGTTCTCCTTACTCAGCACGCAGTTAAAGATGTCAACTGTGGACCATCCGAAAACGGATGGGCAAACAGAATTCGTTAACCGCGTTCTCTGACACATGCTGCGTTCGTATGCGCAAGCCTTCGAACATTGGAGTGACTTCTTGCCACTCACTGAGCTTGCAGTTAATAACTCGGTGCATGCTCCGACACACCATACATATTTTTACGTGAATGCTTTGTGGCATCCACGTACCCCAGCTTTACTTGGCGGTACGCCAAATTTAAGTGGGGGAGGGACCCATTCCAATTATGAGCGAGTCGATGCGCGAGCTACAACCACAACTTGGGAGAGAATCGACGAGTCTTCTACTGTAGCCACAGTAGAAACACAGGCAGCTTCAAGTAACACTGAAGCGGCATACGAAAAATATGTTTCCGCAGCAATGGTTGCAGACAACGAAGACAGTCTCCCTACTGCTAATAAAGCAGTAGATGATTTCCTATTACAGCTTGACGCTGTAATACGCTACGTGAAGGAGGATGCACTTGCTTCTGCCTTAGACAAGCAGAACCAAAATGCAGACAGAAACGGAAGGAAGAATACAAACTCCTTTCAAAAAAGTGAATTAGTTTTTATTAACAGCGACTAATTTGCCTACACATGCAATTAGCAACTTCCCTACACGGAAGCTGCTTCCTAATTTTATTAAACCATTTATGGTCCAAGAGGTGAAGGGAAATGCCTATACGTTGGACATTTCCGCGTCAATACGCCTTCATCCAACGTTCTACGTTGGGAGGCTCAAACCATACCTTTCGTCTCCGTCTTACCACGAGACCCACCCCACGGCGAGAAAGATCTGCTGATGATCGAGTTTGATTGCCAAAAGGCGGAGCTCGAGCGGAACCGGGTAGAGACAATTGGTTGGAAACCGATTACAAGTCTCTTTTGGGAGGCTGTGAACCATGCTCCGAAACAACGACGGCGAGGAAACTATCAACCCCGCCGCCCCTGATTGATAACCATGGGAATAAGCGTTACATCCTCGAGCGCTTGATTGCGAAGCGCTCGGCTCCTTGTAAGAAGGGGCAGCGTACCGAGTACTTGGTACGCTGGCTGGGATATTCCCAAGACTTTGACTCTTGGGAGCCGATCGAGGTTCTGAGGGCTGACGCCCCTGACCTCCTGTTTGAGAAGAATACCTCTCAATACCCCTCCGACAGTCAGTCATCTGGCCCCCCCGTGGGTGTTCGCATCTCAGAAGGAATTTATGAGACCGACTACACCACAATGGTGCGCGTGCCCGGATCTCTTGGTGACCCTGGATATCACCGCGAGTCCCTACTGGGCGAAAGACCAAAACCTGTCAAATTTGTTAAAGACGTTGGGTCGGGTGCATTGGGGGAAGGCATATCGCCCCCAATGCTGCTGAAGATGGAAAGATGCGATGGTCGACTCGGATTGAAGGAGTATGAGGTCTATATTAAAGAAGAAGTTATTCCCCTGGAGGCTCCTACCGGGGCTGGTCAGGACTATGGTGCCGGTCGCGGTGCCCCAGCTGGAGCCGGCTCGGACTATGGTGCAGGTCACCACAGTACGAGAAAGGACCATGGTTTTGACCATGATCCGAAGAAACAAGTGCGTGTAATGGATATTAAAGAAGAAAAATAAAGAACGAAGAAGGACCGAAGGTTGGATATGACCACAGTGGAAAGCTGGATGGACGAAGACCAGGTCACCATCCAGGCCATCTACCCATGAAAAAGCTGGATGGGCAAGGAAATACCCCATAAGGTGGTCCAGGTTGGAGCTCCTTGACCGGCATATTGGCCATCATTACCGCAACGTTCAGCCGATAAAGATATTCCAGGGGGTCTCATCCGCTCTCTTCTTGGTGTAGAAGTATTGACGTGCCACGGGCATCCCAGACCCACAGTACTGTTCGCCAAATGCTTCCATCAGCTGCTTCCAATCGTCTCGAGCTTCCCGACTAAGCTGTAGGATCCAGGTTTTTGCTGGTCCCCCCATGAGGTCCCCAAAAATCGGGCACTTCTCGTAGTCCGGCGTCCGGTCTCTCAGAAATGCTGACTTCGTCTTGATTAACCATACCCTGGCCTGGTTGTCGTACATGCCTCGGCCATTAAAGTCCTTCCGTTCGGACGTCGCCGACATCCTGACCCTAATTATCACCCCTGAGTCCGGGTCAAAAGCTTGGGCAGGTGTCATGTGGGCCCTGTGAGCCGTTCTTAAATCCAGGGCATCCGGATCATAGTGGTACTTGGCCGACCTGACTGACCCCATATCGATGCCACTAAGTGACGGTCTTCTATTATGGAGTCGTCCAGGTCGGTGACCTGCTCGACGGCCGGGCGGGTCAGCTTTGGACACACTCTCTTTTGAATGAACCGATTCCATCTCTTCATCCACCATATCTCTGCTATAGTGCTGGATTGGCTCGGACGTCCATTCCTCCCGGGAGGTAGGCTGGCCGTGCGGTCCTGTATCAGGGCGGCCAGCATTGGACTGGCGCTGCTCTTCTAAGTATCGCTCCATCATAGCTGAGAACATGTTCTGAATGTGGTCCGGTACCTGGGGTCATCTTGGGGCTCTTCCTTAATCCTTGAATCCCTGTCTTCGCCCCTTGAGTCTGCACAATCCACCTTCGCCCGTTCCTGGACGCCACCCGACCGTCCTTTATTCGGGTAATCCGGCTTATACCATTTCCCATGGTGCCCGGTCTGACCTGGATCCAAGTCAACCAGCTTTCCACCAACCTGGACTGGCTTATGGGGTAGGTGACCTGGACCCAGATCATCCATTTTTCCAGGGGGTAGGTGCCCTGGATGGTGACCTGGTCCCAGGCCGGCCAGCTTTTTCGAGGAGAGTTGACCTTGATGGTGACCTGGTCCCAGGCCGTCCGTCCACAAAAACTGACCCAACTCTCGAAGGTAGTATTCTCGATCGGTTTCCATGACCTTATGCGGTTGGGCATCCTTCTTATCTTCATCCTCCTCGAAACATGGCGGATCATGCGTTAAATGCTAGCGGGTCGAACGCTGCCCGGGAACATGTCGAGCATTATATCAGTACGCTGGATGACCGGGAACTGGCAGACCAGCTCATGTTGCTACGTTTGAATAACACCAAGGATCTAGAGTTAGCTCTACGGACCTACCAAGGGATGAAGAAGCGACGTCCCAAGGCAGCAGTTGGAATGGGCAGGTACAGGTCACGTTTTAACCTGGATCAAGCAAGCAGGCCGCCATCAACCAGAAGGGCCCGTGTCGTTCGCATGGTTGTCCGGGAGTCGGATGCAACCAGTTTGGGAGAAGAATGCCAGCAGTCTGGGGGCGAATCGGAAGAGGAATAATACCGGTACCTGTTCTCAGCGGAAGCTGGACAGCAGTCAAGACCAGCATCTGGATCGGGCCAGCAGAAACGTTTTCCTGCTCGAGCTGACCAGGAGCACCCCAGACGGAAGTGTACTCATTGTGGATCCATCAAGCACGATGACAGAAGCTGCTGAAAACGGCTGACCTGCAAGAAGTGCGAGAGGAAGGGACACCCTGCTAAACACTTCCTGTTCACCTGTAAGACTTGCGGAGAGGTGCACGAGGCTGGACGGCTGGACTCTGCCCCGTCGAGGAGTTCAACAACCAGATGAAGAAGTGGTATGTCCCGACCAAACACGCTGGAATGTTGCCGCCAGGGGTGGAAAAGATGTTAAACTAGATTGCTCGCCAGGTTGGAAATCTGGTTCGAGCCGAGCGGTCTAGTGTTAGTTTCTATGTATATATTGGTAAGGAGGATAATCGAGAAACAAAGCCAAGCGTGAGCGACAACACATGTAAGCTTGACGATTACGACAGCCGACCCCCGGGCAGCAATGCTGACCCTTACCGGATGACCAGTATACGAACGGACGAATATTCTCGGTCTGAAGGGGTTATGGAGTTGAATTTATTACCCCGAGAATCACGGGGTTACTGGGAATACCTTTCGTCGGATAAGTGGTTCAAGCAGGCCAAGGCCGGTGGTAAGATTAATAACCAGAAGGCCACGATGCTTTTTGACTCAGGCGCAAAAGTGTCCATCGTCGACACCACCGTTGCTCGTAAGGTTGGGTGCGAAATAGATGAGACGAAGCGACAAGAGTGTATCGGTATTGGAGAAAGTTCATACATGACCCAGAGAAGGACAAGAGTTAAGACTACGCAGGATGGGTTGTTGGTATACTACTTTACTGCCTGGGTAGGGAGGCTAGCCGGGCAGGACGCAATTCTGGGGATGGACTTTATGGTCCCAGCCGGCATACGACTGGGCTTATCTCATGGCACATTGACATTTCCTGACGAGGTACAGACCCAGCTAACTGGCTGGCGGCCTTTATATGGTGCCCACGTTCAATTCCCAAGGTTGAGCCAGTGGGACGGATGGTGGAAGTGACTATGCCGCCACACGACCGGCGGCATAAGTTATGGCTAACTAAGGGCGAGTGTTAAGTGCCCTCGTTCGTTAAAGGGGAAGGTCACTTCAATTACATAAACGTGACCAACATCTCAGAGCAGCCCCTCACCTTGCACGAGGATGTCATCATTGGAATGTGGCTGGCCGAGGACAAGCTATGTCACTATTGACTCAAGACGCTATAACGAGTGGCAAAACCTGGCCTACCAGGCAACTACAGATCTAGCCAGTGAGGAAGAACCTGTGGAGGAAGATCGGGCTCCAATGGTGGCCAACCAGAGTACCGGACGCCTTCCCAAATATTGACGCGGAGCCGGCCGTCAGCGAATCAGGCTGAGCGTGCTGACCGAGACCCTGCTTCGGAATTAACTGAAGCCGACCAGGATGGGGGCAACCTGACCTTGATTCCGAATTAACTTCAAGCCGACCAGGATGGGAGACCAGTCAAACTCGTGGGTAGCTGGACGGAACCCCTCTCGGACGGTATAGCCGAAAGACCGGAGACAAATGATACAGTTGGTTTAGCGGAGACCCCTTCGTCGCAAGACAAAGGTTCTATTGGGACCGAGACTGAAGCCGACCAGGTCTGCATTCACGAAGGGGGGACCTGTATGTCGGAGGCATGGAAGATCAGATGGCAGTGCTACCTGAGGTGACTACCGCCCGCCAGCAGTTACTATGGACGATCTACAGGTTGGCGACCTCGACGTGAACACTCCAGAGGAAATCAGCAGGCTAAAGGATATCATATGAAAAAAGAGACATCTGCTAATCGGTCCATACCTCCGTCCGCCCATGGGGCGGTATGCGACATCGATGTGGTTAATGCAAAGCCGGAAGCGCAAAGGTGCCGAAGGGTTGCCCCCCAGTATCGGGAAAATCTGTCGGAACTTATTAAAGGACTGCCGGCACCAAGATCATATAGCCGTCCGCCTCGCCATGGGCGTCGCCCATCGTCTCATTATAAAGAAGAACGGGGTGGATATAAGGTTGTGCATTGATTACCGATTGGTAAACCGACAAACCAAGCTAATGGTTTACCCGATGCCGCCAATTAACGATTTCCTGGAGGATCTGGACAAAGTTTTATGGTATTGCTCGTTGGACATGACTAGTGGATTTTGGGTGGTCTCTATGACCGACCGTGCACGTGAAATTTTTGCGTTTGTTACGCCCTTTCGAGTTTTTCGAGTGGAACCGGTTGCCGTTTGGCCTAAAATGCCCCGCAGATTTACCAGCGGCTAATAGATAACGCGTTGCATGGGCATTTCAAGATCAAGGCAGACCAAGATCCCGCCTTGGTCGGTGACGTGCTCACCGAAGGTGACCCAGGCCCCGAACAAAAGCCTTCGGTTTTGGGGCAGCGGTCCTACATCGATGATATTCTTGTGACGGCTACTACCTGGGATTTGTTATGTGAAAACGTGGAGCAATTGATGATTACGTGTGTAAAGTTAAACCTCTCGATTAGTGTGGTGAAAAGGCTCTGGAAAAAAACTAAGGTGACCTATTTGGGTCACCAGGTTTCGATTGCTGGACTGGAAGCCAATCCAAAAGATTTGGAGTCTTTTGGTAAACTGCCTTTCCCGGGGTCATTGAAGGCCATGCAATTCTTTTTGGGCAGCTTGAACTATTACAGTCGCTTCATCGAGGACTTTGCGGTCTATGCAGCTGTGTTGTACGAGTTACGGGGGGCGGATTACCATAAGGTGCAAGACCGTCAAGGGGAAATGCTGGCCGGATCAGCTACTCTAGCGAATGAGAAGCTGACCTCGTCAGCTATTTCAGCCAATGAGAAGGTTGACTCGTCCACTATTTCGGCTAATAAGAAGGTGGACTTGTCCGCCCTAGCGGGCGACCGGCTCCCAGACTCCTATACGACCCGACCTGATGACCCCATGACCGGGACGATGGTGGCCTTCGGCATGCTGAAAGCAAAGATGGCGACCACACCGGTTCTGAGACACTTTGATGTACATAAGGTGCCAGTGGTCATCATCTATGCTAACAAGTGGGCCATTTCGGCTGCCCTAGTGCAGGATCATGATGGAGTATATTGTCCAGTGATGTTCACCAGCCGGACTCTGAAAACTAACGAAGTGAACTATGGGCTGGTGGACAAAGAAGTTTTGGCCTTGCTACGGATTCTGGATGTATGTTATACCATGTTGGTATCCCGGCCTATTAAGGTGTTATCCAGGCGGTCGAGCTTCTTACAGCGAACGGAATCGATGGTCGGCTGGGTAGATGGGCTGCACTGTTGTCCCAGTGGTCGCTAGAAGTGACTAAAGGAGAATAAGAAATACTGGGCACATTAGCGGTCAGCACCACTCCAAGGGCAGAAGTGGAAGAAGCGCTGATAGCGATAGCGCCCCGAAAGAAGCCACGGCAATCCATCACACTCCCGCCACCGACAGTTTCTCCAACAGAAGAGCTGATGGTTCTGAGCTTCGACGGATCAGCGAGCGTCAAGAAGGGAGTGGGCGCTTACAGCGCCATCTAGTGGAAGCTGCCTGAGTGGAAAGTAATGGCCGCTGCCTCCGATTTTACGCTTGGTGTAACGGTGGATGAAGCTGAATACCGAGGACTGCTGCTTGGTTTTGATTTGCTGGCCGGTCAGACACAGGGGCGGATTATCATATGTGGCGACTCCAATCTTGTGATCCGACAAATCACTGGAGAGATTGATTGCAAGGCTCCTAGACTGGGGCTATTGAACGACCGCGTCATGTCGGCTTTGAGAAAATGACCGAAGCATGAAATGCTGCACGTTAAAAGTGAGTGGAATAATAGTGCAGATTATTTGGCCTCCGTCGCCATATGGGACCAGGTTGGAGTTATGATTTCGGATCCAGCTATGCTAGTGGAACTGGTTGGGATTAACAAGCTACCAGAGATAATCAGACCGGCCAATGGTGAAGTCTGAATGTCCGGATCCAGTCAGACAGGAGAAAAAATGTTCGATGACCAGGTGTGTATAACAGGCACCCAGATACGGGAGGAGTATGAACTACCCCGCGGTAGCAGGAGTTCACTTTAAAGCTCCTCATGCTGACCGGGCCACAATTCGGCCAGTCAGCCCGAAGGCTGAACAGTAGTTCACCTGTCTTCAAACGCTAACCGGCCAGAGTTATTGACCGAGCCGAGACTCGAAGGGGGCTGAAGCGTTGGGGTGGTTTGGAAACTGATGATGAATGGAGTAAGAATTTAAAGGAGTAGGCTGGATATATTGGATTGTGGGTGAAATGGAGTGTTGAAAAACCCGTTGTGGAGCAGTGCGAGTTCTTGCAGTGACTCAAAACTACGTCGGGTGAGATCGTGCCTCAACAGTTGTGCGGCTGCGACAAGACTCAGGGGCGGCTGTGGTGAAGCGGTTCCGGAATGAATCAACTACCGGACGGCGAGTCACCATTGGAGCCGGACGGTGGGTCAGCATTAAAGCGGGACGGGCATGTGGTGAAGTGGTTCCGGAATTAACGAACTGATGAGAAGTAAATCCACCTACGTGATTGGTAGAAATGTTGGTACAAGCTAGCTGCCCGGGTCGGCTACCGACAGACGCAGAATGACAGCTGCCAGAGGTGTTCGAGAGCACCCGCAAGTGCCGGATCAGTACAAGGCACGGAAATAGACTAGACGAAGGTGATCCGGAGGCTCAGAGCCAGGTCAGCCAGAAGTTGGCCGGCTGGACCAAGTGGGGCTGGATGGCCGTTTATGGTGGCCATAGGTGGCCGAGGGGCGGCCGCGAAGAGGGAGTCGGTGTCAGCAGCCAGGTCTCGTCCAGGTCGAGGTGGATGGCTATCCAGGCTAGTCAGGTTATTTGGTGTACAGTACACAAAACCCGTCCAGGTCGCGCTATTTCAGGTAAGGCACATAACCATCCTGCCAGGTTATTTTGGGTAGGGTACACAAAAGGTTATATTAGATCTAGGGATAAAAATCAGTATACGTTTCGCTTTCTAAGACGCAAGTCATCATTGGTTCACAGCAGAGGGCTAACAAGGTCCCCTCCAGCTGCTATTGATTTACCCGGGTAAGGTTGAAAGGAACCCACCGGAAGCCTCCTGACCGGGGTTCGTCGTGAAACCTATACTCAGCTCAAGTCGCCCGTGTTTGGAACACGGTCAAGTTCTATTGGAAAGTGTGGTGAAGTTTTGGCTCACTGTGGCAGATTGTGGTGTATTATTTAGATTCCCTAATTCCGCATAAGATTGGAGTAACCCCTTTATTATCTTTGGTTTAGCTGCGATCGATTATTCTCCGTCCAGACTTTGCGGTATACAAATTTCAAGTATAACGCCATCCTGCTCCCCGGTGAAGATTTCCGCCCAGAAGCATCCCTAGTCCTAACCTCGTCTCCATATTCGACGGACTTTTAGCGTTTCGCCCTAGCGTCCACCAAGAGAGCGTAACCCCCAGTGCTGACTGGTACACAAGATGAGCTTTACAGAACATGGATCGTCTCAGTCATCACGGCCAAGGTGATGCAGTGCGGCTTGATGCAGGCTCGGACCAAGACCTGGATGGACGGAGTACACCCTCCGACAGTCAGTCACCTGGCCCACCCCGTGGGTGTTCGCATCTCAGAAGGAATTTATGAGAGCGACTACACCACACAAGCATAATAGCCTTGTTGCTTATTTTCCTCACCATTGGATTCCACCTGTTGTTCCCAACCGCTCTGAATCGGCGAGCCGCAAATTATGAAGGTTATGTAGTCGATGGTCATATCGGTGAAATGGGACAACAATCCCGTCAAATTTCTCTGCTATTTATCGTGTAAAAAAGGTAGTATAATGAGTGGTTAGATGCATGACAACTAATGGTTTTTACCTGTGGCACCCTTGTCCATATTGGTTAGTTCAAGTTCCTCTATCCGTCGCTGCAGTCGCTATGCTCTTTTGAATACTCTTGGTACTACGAAAGGCCTCCCTGATAGGACTAGTTTCAAAACCAGGTATCCTTCTACCTGGGATCGAATCGTTTGGTAGCCTCACTTGATCGCCTGTATAGCTACAGACTTCCACCATGTCCAATCGTGAGTATTCACTACTACAATAATCTCAAACAGATCAATTAAACGGTCCTCCTCATTCTTTGTCAATTGGGGTAACCTTTTCGCCGCTTCTGACAGCTTAGATACTGGACCTTTGACCTTAACATAGATACTTTGGAATGACAGTTGAGTAATGTCTTTCCAAGCTTGTACCCTCAATTTGGGTTGGACTGCTTGTTGTAGTGCCAACTTCAAAGATTCAGCCATATCTGCGGCTGTGGGGGGGGACACCGGATTAGTCTGTGCAGAAGGTTCTAGAGGCCATGTTGGATCTTCCTTGTGAAGTTTAGGGTCTAGGCTACTTTGCCGCGGTAGTAATACCGGTTTTGCTTCCGGTTGTGGAACCAGTACCGGTTTTTCTTGCTTGTCTAAGTCCTGGGTCGCTGGTATGATCTCGTCCGGCGGGTGTCATATAACATATCTTTTTTCGATGCGGTAGGTAGAAGAGAGTCAGTAGACCCGGGACCTGGCCCCGGATCCTCCATACTTAACCTGAGTGCGGTACGTAATTAGGCTGTGCAGTTAGATTCTTGCTCAACTGTCGTAGGCTTACAGTAAAATGCATGTCAAAGGCAGCACCTATGTTTTCACGGTACTACAAACCCCTGTAGAAATTGCTGTTCTCGTCTATGGCAAGCACAAGTAAAAAGTCACAGTGGGCTACCCAAAATTGTGTGTAAAATACCCAAACTTGTGTGTATAACACTAACCTTTGTATGCGTGACGTGTGTGTACCAAGTTACTCCACACGTAAAAGCACTGTCTGACCATAGGTTATCTTAGGTTACCTCCGCGTGTCTCAATATGAGAGGATGCGCAATCGTCTGGCTCAGGATGTCTCGAACCTAATTTCGGACCCTTAGGATTATTCCTTAAGTAAGTGAAGGTAATATTCCGGTAGCTTTTACGATTTGCATAAAAACTGATGTGTAAGGTTTAGCTCTTAATAGTAGTCGCCTATCATGTAAGGTAAACTGGATTTGAGCGGTTTTGCCCAATCAAAGTTGACAAAATAATGACAGCGTACCAATTGGTAAAAACTATATTAAGTACGATGACCACCATATTTTATAGCCAATGAAAATTCTTCGCCTGAGATTTAAAACCGCCCTAACCAAACAAGAATGGTGATTTGTCAAAACAAGTCAATTGTTTCATTTATTTCCAATCAGCTGACATCACGTAGACCCTTAGCCCTACACCCCAAACCTAAATCCCTACCCAGAAGCTTGTGTGTCGTCTCTTCGTATTTTACTCTTATATTTTGTATCTTGTCTTGTTAAATTCAGCGGAATATTGCGCGTTTCAAACAAAATTTCCATTTTAGCGACATTCAATCGTGCGAGCCAATCGAGCGAGCAATCACGCACCTGAGATAGCTCATAAAAACATCATATAATAGAGGGAATTCCATGGAGGGGGCTATTAATAGGGGATGCTTATAATAAAACTTAATACATGTATTAATATATGAAGTGATCATTTTTTTCATCTACTGACGGGACGGACACGGAGCTTTTGTCGGAAGAGAAGGGCAAGGGTTTTGATAGACTTACTGCTGATGCTGTTATTATTGTTGGTTAAGTCTGTACATAAACTTTCAGAAATCGATGGCTGTGGAAGCAACAGATACGGCGTCTTAGCTATTGACGTCTCCGTTGCATTTGGAATCATTGTTAAACTGGTATCTCTGTTTCCGCATTTGCTGCTGGAGCTGCTGATAGCTGTGTCGGTGGGGATAATGTCGTATCCGTCGGGGCTTTTGAAGCTTAAGGTAGAGAGGGACACGATGTTTGCTGGTGCTGGCGTTCGATGAGCATTTTACGCACCTCTGGTCTGGTATCTTTGCTTCTAGGTTGGATAAGGACATGTTGTTCACATTAAAGTGAATACGATCTTTCGCGTTTCGTCTGGCTGCTCAACCACTTCGTCCTCGTCATATGATCCACATTCAGCGTTGGCGCGGGGGTAGCAGGAGGTGGGGGCGACGCAGCGGGTGCTTTAGGTGACGGAGTGGTCAATGCTGGACCTGCTGATCGACTTATGATAGACTGAACACCCAACGTTATATCATCTTGAGCCTTAGCTTCTGTCCGTTCAGATGGCGGAGAGCCAGCAGCAAATGACGCAGCACTACACTAGTGTTAAGTCTTGTTGCTCCATCTCCAAGAGATGGTGTATTAATTTATTATCGGTGTTAGTGTACCACCTAGCTAAGATAAGGCACCACCGCCACCACCACTTGCATCCTGCGAAGGCCCAGACAGCTAGATTGAATACGTGCTTTGGTTGACTTGGCGCATGATTTTCAGCAATGCGTGTTGGAGATGCGGAATCTGGGACAGGTTCGTGCAGTACGCCGGCAATTCTCGCAGCCGCGGAACGAATTTCTAAGCCCCAAAAAAGAAAAACTTGGGAGTTGACAGGCTCCCGTAAACTTTCAAGCACAGATCGCAATGCGGTCGGGAGGAAATTTGTTGGAAGCACTTGGTGCTCAATGCGTTTTCCAGAAAGGACGCCAGTGATACGTAGCTCCATTTCCGGACACCGCTTTTGGTGCTGATAAGACGGTTCAATACTTGCCAAAGCCGCTTGTGTGGTGCTATATCTGACTATAAAATGCTCTACAAACATAATTTCAGCCAATAACAAACGCCTGCACTATTTGCCGCTGGCTCGATCAATCGTGCAGAATCGGCAATTTTGTCTGAAATCCACAATACTAGTACAGTCACACCTCCCAATGAGAACTCCCCTAACTGGCATAAATCCTGTATCTGAATCCACAAGTCTCTTCACCAATCTGTACACTGTATTTTTGTATTGGCGAGCTAATTACCTCTTTTCCTTGGTCATTTATAAGTGGTCACCAAAGTTAGTGAGTGTTTCGGGGCGTAAGGTATAAGATTGTAACTTTGTACTGGAAAAATCCGAGACGGATAGAATGAAGATGGTTGAGGAGGAGAAGCGGGTGGCCTCCTGTCGAGCGTGTGTTCCTCAAGCATGTTCATTAGCTTTAACCGATGCACCGCGGCATCAAACTACGCTAACGCAATGCCTGTTTTCCGCGATTACTGTTTTCGACTAACATAAAAAGCACGGTATTATCCGAACATCGGATCCCAAGTGTTTCTAACGCTGCACGAAACCTTCATACCTTAGTTCGCGTTCGCTTCCGGCCCCGTCCCTTTAAATGCGACACGAAGGCGGGACGGTGTTACATCAAAGTACGGATCCGCATATTCAAGTCATCATGTCTCTCGATTGTCTTTTTTAGAGAACCATTGGTAAAACTCTCTAATTGCCAACATGACCATCACTTGTATGTTCATAGGTGGATGGACTAAAAAGCGACGAGATTTTATTCACACTTAACTCTAATACTCGGTTGTCTGGAAACTGCGACGTGTGCTACTGGAATTTCCACTGGAAAATAAAATTTGCGGGGTTAAAGTGAGTGCTAAATCACTGTGGAGGTGCATCGCGTGTTGCCAAACTTCGGATCAGCGGAGTTTCTTCAACCACTGAGTAATAATCCATTCCACGCTTGGTTGACAACCTGACTTTTTTACAATCGCGCTATCCGGTACTCTAGAAAGCAACTCGTTGGCATAAGAAGCTCTCGGGACCAAAGCCGTTTTCATCAAATCCATTCCTTATAGCGAAATTGTGGTAAAGCGATCGGAAAATATTGGGACTGAAGTGGACCACACATGGCCGTTGATTGGTGACGATTGAACACCCATCAACATATGACGGTTGATTGTGGAAAAGGTTGATCACGGTTAAGAAGAAAAGGTGGCGGACAACGGATATTCACGACGTGGAGAAATCAGGCAAGTATGGTCGTTAAGCCCAGTCCCAGACACTGGCGGAATGATGGAGATCACGATCACGATCGTTACTACAGTCACTAAGTGGAGTTCCCGTGGATGTAATAAGAAAAGAGTGACTGTTGACATGACGTATCAAGGGCAGTGGACCAGCCGATCTCTGAATGGTATAGTGGTTGAAGTTGACCATGACACGAAGTTACGGCCTGATCAGCCTATCATGCCCGAGCAATGAAGATTAGATGAGGAACGAAGTCGGGCATGTGGAGTGACAGGTTGTGTGAGTGATGAGAACCTTTGGTTGGTCCGAAGATGACGTGGCAAGGCCTGATCAGGCCTGATCAGCCGAGATCGGTGTTATATGGTTGTCCTGACGGGGTATAAAGATCGGAAGTGTGGCTTAGAAGATGAATTGAGTTGTGATGATGATGACCCAGAGCGTTCCCGAGGTGATCAAGGGCTGATCAGCCTGATCACCACCTGATCACTCGGTTGATCACTATGGCGATCGTGATCAGGGCCGATCAGCCTCTGATCAGCGTTCAGATGCAAGGGCAAGTAAGTTCTCGGTTGGTCGGACTGTATACGAAGTGGGCAAGTGCTGAAGAGCAGATCTCAAGTGGTTTCAAGGTCATTTATTAAAGATCGGGATGGGCTGAAGATCTTTCGAAGAGTCGGGTCGTGATCAGGGCATAAGTGGTACAGATCAGCTTGAAGGTGCAGTCAGGATGGGCAAAAGGGTGCTACGCAACCGTGCGACGAAGTAAA
>MIQA02013849.1:0-13010 GCA_001887855.2 Sclerospora graminicola | reverse complement strand
TCTGTGATATAGACGTGGGAAATGCGAGACCGATCGCTCAACGTTGTCGCAAAGTTGCACCTCAATATTGGGAAAAGTTATCCGATTTGATCAAGGGCTTGTTGAGTACAAAAATCATCCGACCTTCAACATCGCAGTGAGCATCACCGATTGTGATCGTGATAAAGAAGAATGGGGTCGATATTCGACTATGTATCGACTATAGAATGGTGAAACGCCTCACAAAGTTGATGGTCTACCCGATGCCCCTGATCAATGATTTACTGGAAGATCTGGATAAAGCTTTATGGTTTGTTCGCTGGATATGGCTAGTGGTTTCTGGGTGGTTTCATTATGACTGATCGTGCTCGAGAGATTTCGGCAGTCGCTACACCTTTCGGCCTTTTCGAATAGAACCGGATGCCGTTCGGTTTAAAGAACGCCCCACAGATCTATCTGAGATTGATTGACAATGCTCTCTATGGACATTTCCAGATCAGTGCTGATTGAGAAGCCACCGATCTACATGATGTGTTTACGGAGGGCGAACCCAACCAAGATCAGAGACGATCAGTTTTGTGAAGCCGATCATATATAGATGACATCTTGGTTACAGCAACGTCATGGGATATGCTACGTGATAAGGTCGAACGGCTCCTGAACACCTGCGAGCGCTGGAATTTATCGATCCGCGCAGTCAAGAGCTTCTGGGGTCAACCCAAGGTCGCCTACCTTGGCCATAACGTGTCGATTCAAGGCCTGGAAGTAAACCCGCAAGATTTGGGTGCTCTCAGTAACCTGCCTTTTCCCCGATCACTGAAGGCTATGCAGTCTTTTCTCGGATCCCTGAATTACTATATCCGGTTTATCGAAGACTTCTCGATTTATGCCGCTATATTATATGAATTGAAGGAAGTGGATTATTATGGGCTACGAGAACGTGATCGAGTGGGAAAATCACTAAGTGAGACTGGTCGCGAAACCGAAGTTATTGAATCGGATCTCAAAACTGGATCACGGATCGATCGAACTGTGCCAGGGTCAGAGGGTCATATGGAACGAGATATGGTAGCTTTCAGTATGCTGAAGGCGAAGATGATTTCGACTCCGATACTGAAGCACTTCGATCCGGAGAAGATTCCCGTGGTGATTCTATACGCCAGTAAATGGGCAATATCAGCCGCACTGGTCCAAGATCACGACGGAGTTTATTGCCCGGTGACGTTCACAAGCCGAACATTAAAACCGAACGAAGTTAACTATGGTATTGTGGATAAAGAAGTGCTAGCATTATTACGTGTATTGGATGTTTGTTACTCTATGCTGGTAACTAGATCAATTAAGGTATTATCCAGGCGATCTAGTTTGGCTTGGTTACTGTCAGCGAGTGGTTTAGACGGGAGACTGGGGCGATGGGCAGCGCTGTTATCTCAGTGGACCTTAGAGATCATCAAGTGCACCAAGGGCGAAGAAGAAATTCTTGGAACACTAGCCGCCAGCATCACGCCCCGATCAGAAGTCGATGAAGCCCTGATCGAGGTCGCTCCCCGGAAGCAACCCCGAGAATCGATCACTATACCCCCACCGATCGTCGGCTCGGAGGAAAATCTGATCGTTGTAAGTTTCGACGCATCAGCGAGTGTGAAGAAAGGCGTGGGGGCGTATAGCGCGTTGTTGTGGAAATTGCCAGAATGGACTGTTATATCTGCTGGTTCAGACTATACTCCGGGTATCACGGTCAATGAAGCCGAATATCGCGGTCTGCTGCTAGGTTTGGATCTCTTGCAAGAGCAAAAGATCGGAAGAGTAATCATATGCGGAGATTCAAACCTGGTAATTCGGCAGATCACTGGAGAAATCGATTGCAAAGCACCGCGTTTGAAGTTGCTGAATGATCGTGTTATGAAAGCTCTACGTGGATGGCCAAGTCATGACCTTTTACATGTGAAACGTGATTGGAATCGGAGTGCAAAAAAAATCATCTAGCCACTATGGCCATGCGTGATCAGGCCGGATTGATAGTTACTGATAAAGCATTGCTGGAGGAATTGGTGGAGATCAATAGGCTGCCCGAGCTGATTCATACAAAGGATAAAAAGGAAGCAGCCAAGGTCTCGATTATGACGAGATCACAAGCCAGATCAACACCTAACAGGTCGCTCTCTCAAGAAAAGTCTAACAGAAGAAATAGTACAAGAGATGCGGATCGAGAAAATTCTCAAGGCACAAGACGAAGAAAAATGGATCGTTGATTTGAAGGCTTTTCTGAATGGAGATTTGAAGAAATTGAGCCAGAGTGAAGCAAAAGATTGTGTTAAGATCGCGTCCAGCTATGAGATTGACGAAAACGATTTGTTGTTTTACTATGCCCAAGCTGATCAGGCCGACGCAGATCTGGACCGATCAGCGAGACTTGTGATTCCGGAGACCTTACAAGCAGATATCTTGCATCATTATCACGTCAGTTTAGAGGGTGGTCACCAGGGCGTGGGTCGGACGTACCACAGGATTCGCAAACATTTCCACTGGAGAGGTTTATATCGAAGTGTCCAGAAGTTTGTCGGAACGTGTACAGATTGCGAAACCGGGAAGGGTATGCCGAATATCCGGGGTAGATCACCTGGGAACATCCAGGCGACTTACCCTTTCCAGGTGATAGCGATGGATCACATACCTTCCTTGCCGAAATCGTTCAAAGGCAATACAGAGCTGCTGATTTGGACTGATCTGTTCACGGGATTGGTGATCGCGAAAGCGGGATCTACCCGAACGGCCCAACAAGTCGCCTGCATTTATGCGGAATATGTCTTTAGGCGGTTTGGAGCAAGTGAGGTGATCAGGCACGATCGGGAACCAGGTTTCATGGCTGAAGTTTTTCGATCATTCAATCAGATGCTTGGTCAGAAACAAAGCGCGACCATGGCCTACCGTCCTCAGGCGAACGGCAAGGCCGAGCGTATGGTGCAGACGCTAACCAGAGCTATCAAGATGTTTGTCGCAGATTCTGCTCAACAAGATTGGGATGAGTATGCAGAGAGACTGGTATTTGCGTTAAATTCTTCTTTCGATCGGATCAGGGGAGATACTTCGTTTTACTTGGCGTATGGTTGGGATCCCCGATCTACTATCGAATCGGTGATTCCCGTCGGATGTACCCGATGTCGAGATCGCGAGGATCGTCGATGGCGTATGGGACTCTAGCGCCATTACCAGCATGCGCGGGAGCAAGTGAATGAACGACTGCGGAGGGCGATCCAAGAGAGAGCTGATCGGAATAACGATCAAGCTGATTCGCATAATATTGAACCGGGATCAAGGGTCTGGCTTTACTTGGATCGTGTGAAAGAAGGATACGCCCGGAAGTTAGTGCATTTGTGGCATGGACTATTCCGTGTATCCGAATTGATCGGCGACCATGCTTCTCGGTTAATTATGGCTGGTACCGATTACGGAGTTTTTCCGATCGTCCACTTGTCGAAGCTGAAGCTAGTCCGGGAATACCCCGTTCGCCCAAAAACCAGGTTGTCATCCGATGATCAGCCAAGGTTTGACTTCGACGAGGCTCTCTTGCCCGAAGACAGTTGGGAAAGAACGTTGGATCAAAATGAATTTGAAGTTGAGAAGATTTTGGGTACCCGATCAGGCAAGAGGATCCGATTTGGTCGAACCCATCGTGATTACTTGGTTCAGTGGAAAGGTTACGACGATCCAGCATGGGTAGATGAACGGGACCTCAACTGTGGAGCTTTACTAAGGGAGTTTGAACGCGATCGGGTGAGACGAAACCGATTTGGAGTTATGCAAACTCACGAAGAAGGTAACCAGGAGTCGCAATAGTATGGGCTGACATATTACGATGGATCAGCCAATGGTAATGGTCAAACAAGTTGACACCAAGTTGATTGAGCTGGTTCGGAGTCAACGGACATGCATATACATATATTCACGAATATTACATTCACGTGCATATGAACGATCGGACATACAAGATGGGCATAACACTGGGAATCTGGATATGAAGTTTTGGATGTGGAACATAAGGGTTATCAGAAAGTTATCGTGATATATTAAGGGCTAAAAGAGAATGAAATTGAAATTGGTTATCACAATATCTACGGGCCATACTTCACGCGCAGACGGGAGATCTGGAGCGCCGGTTGATCCATGGGTGTTCGGAGGTATTGATTTCGCCAAGGCTCTTGACGATCGGCAAAGTCCAAAGCATCGCGCAACGTGCCGATCGGAGTCGGGTGTCCATGACCGGGATACCATTCCCCGCCGTCAGCCGTAATGCCTCGTGTTTCCACCCGGCGAATAGGCAGATGCAGCACGGTGGGGAACAGGAAGATGTCGAAATCGCACTCACCAAGCTGGATCCCATCCACCACAAAGTCACAGAACACGGCCCAAGCAGCTCCAGCTTTGCTGCGTCGGCGCTTGCGAGCATGGAAGTAATGCTCAAGCCAAGCGTCCTTACGCATAGCAGGAGTGATCGGGAAGTGGTGAGTTGCCTCCCATAGCGCCTAACCATGGTCCCGGCAATACGAATCCAGGTGTCCCTTCAGAGCTCTGAACCAGGAGCGATCAGAAAGTCCAATCCGGGCATAGGCTTCGCGAGAACCTCCCAAGGCTTTGAGTTGATCAAGAGCTTGATGATCCTGGTTTTCAGCACGTGAGGTTGCCAGTCTTCTTTTGACGTCGATGACCTGGCCGGAAAAATACACCTTGGCGGACGGGACCAACAGCGAGGAACGATTTTTCTCCTTATCAAGAGAACCAGAGGCGTTAGGTCCCACAGCTGATCAGCACCCCAGGGTTGTCGGGTCGCTAGCAGAAACTTCGACGGTCGACCTTTCAGAACGACATATAGGTCCATAAATTTCTTCTTCGGATCATAGCTGTAGTCGTCTTGATGGATCGGTGATTATCCGCTGGGATGAAGACGCCAGTGAAGTCGGCCGGTCTAGCGGTCGGCGTCAAACCGTCGGCCGGAGGATCACTAGAAGCAGCCGGAGCCAGTCGCTTCTCTTCCAAATCGTCCTCTCCTTCGCCGTCTGAGTCAAGTAACGCGACGGCCTGGGTCAGCGAGGCTGACCCCGAGAGGTCGTCACCAAAACTCGACGATCAGTGCTACGTGATTTGGCCAGAGCAGTTCGCGTTCGCTCATCCAAATCCGTCGACTCGTCATCAGAGTCAGCGATTAAGCGAGAGCGCTTAGCAGGAACCGTCTTCCTTTTCTATTGGCTTGCCTGTATGCACTTCGCCGAACCCAAGATCTACGATACCGGTCTCGAAGTTGATGGCGGACTAGACGGTGTGTACTCAGGAGCC
Organism: Sclerospora graminicola; assembly: GCA_001887855.2. Taxonomy (NCBI): domain Eukaryota; phylum Oomycota; class Peronosporomycetes; order Peronosporales; family Peronosporaceae; genus Sclerospora; species Sclerospora graminicola. Next base: position 7,700 of record MIQA02013849.1, on the reverse strand, counting down.
GCTGCTTCGCTGATCACTGGTTGATCAGTATCCACGTTGATCGGCGGAGAAGAAGCGACTGAGAATGTGGGCGACGGCGGGCAGGTCCCAAGAGACTTCTGAGTCTGTGTGCCGGCCGGAACAAGAAAGCTGACCAGCTCGGGGAGCCCACGCAAAGCCGTCCGAAGCGACCCCAAATCAGCGTTCGGGTCAGTCCACCTGTCCATTGTCTGGTGGGCGATCTTCTTCAAGTCGTCATTGCGTTGGGGCCAAGCGCGCTCATCAAGCTCCAGGGTTTCAAGCTTAACCCTAGCAAGATTAAACTCGCGCCGGTGATCGTCAGCTTCCTTCTTGCTTTCGCTAAACCGTTTCCGGATGCTGGCACGGCCGATGTGTGAATCGGAAAGTTGCTTCACCAAGAGTTAGACCTGCTCGTCCGTATGGCGCATCTTGACCTCCAAACGCTCCACTTCCTCGGCGGTGCGAATCTTGTTCCGGAGTAACTGATCATGGTCGCGACGGTGGTCATCAAGCAGTTGCAAATGACCCACCATCTCGACCATCGAATGCTTCATAGCCACGATGCGCTCATCTGAAAGCAAGGATAGAAAAAGTTATATACATATTGTGGAAGAAGCAGATGGGTTGGACATACCTTGATCACGGACGGTGATAGATAGCGAGCGAATAGAAAATTTGGCTTAAGGTATAGTCGTACAATAGTAGCCTGACGAAAGAGAGGGACCGCCTCCGTATGCCGGCGGACGTCGTCGAACCTCTTCAGGCTGCCAACCAAAAGTTAGTTCACCGCTCCAAACTTCAGCGTAAGTGATTCGCCCACTTCTATGTCGTAAGTCGGTCGCTTACAATGTGCACGGCTATGTCGCTTCGCAGTCCAACAGTTGGAACAGCTGAAGGGGCAATCCGCCGAACTTTCTGAAATATCCCAAGAGTTGTTGCATCTTCGTGGCGGGTACCGCCAGGTGTCCCAAGAGATAGACGCCACGCGGGATGACCGGGACCACCTGCGAGAATCCCGTGCTCAAGCTCTCTGCCATATTTTTTCTCTTGAACAACAGCTGCAAAAAGCCTCCTTCAGGCGACAGACTGCGATCAGAGCTTTGCCGGGTTCGAGGAAGATATCATGGTGCTAATGAGCTGATCCGGGGCGACCGTGCCTACGCCGCCCTGTTGGATAAGGAGGATCGGTTCAGGCCCCTGCTATGCGAGCTGCAAGACCGACTCGAGGAGACTCGGGCCCAGACCACCCCCATCCTTCAGGCTCCTTCGTGTGCGCGAGAGGCCATCGTGGCCGTCTTGGGGATGGTGGATCAATGGAAAACCTCTCCGCCAAAGCTGTCCTAGTCGTCCGCCTCGGCAGGATCGGAAACCGGAAAGCGTCCAGCCAGCTCTAATCCATCCCTGGCTGGTTCCGATCCGCCCTTAGCCCCTCCAAAACGGAGAAAAAGGAGTGAATCCTCCCTCCTGAACCAATCTTATTTGGGCAATTTGGCTAGCGAACTGGAACTTGAGTCGGACAGCGACTGTAGTTCATTCACAATGGAGGCAGCCGCCGTATCCCCACTTGCTTCCTCGGCAAAAACCGGTCTTACAGCTGACTCGCCATCCGGCTCAGGAGCTGACTCGCCATCCGGCTCAGGAACTAACTCGCATCCGGCTCCAAAACTGGCTCTCCATCTGGCTCGAACGCGGGTTCAGATCCGTCCTCCACTGAGTACGAGTACGATGATGACGATGAAGACGAGGACTACCTCGATCAGCAGGAGTGTGCTGTATTGTCCCGCTCACGCGCGCACGTCCGTCGTCGCCTCCTGAGTCCTTGTGGCCGAGCGGATTCTTATCCAGCTCGTGATCAGGTCATTGATTTTACAGACCCCGCCGCCAACTGGTTTTGGTTGAATACGAGCCGGCTAATCCGTCTTTGCCTCCCGACACCGCCGTCACTTCGACCTTCCAGGACACCTTTAATCCCGAGATCGCTAACAATTCCCTAGATTCCAGGAGGAATACCGAGACGAAAAACGGAAAAGCAGAGAAGGGAGGAACGAAGAAGGGGCAAGATACGGCAGAGGAAAAGGCAGAGGAGAGTTAGGACGACATCTCCGATCAGTGGTTGCATCTCAGCCTGGAAGACTTGAGAGAACCCTTCTCCAAGGCATCGGCCAAAACCCGGCCACCGGCTCCGGCAGGATCTCGTTCCAGCCAGGCCTAAGGTCCGGCGGAGCTCTCCGGCACCTGCGCCGCCTCTTCCCAAGCTTCCGCTTCTGTGGTTGCCCAGCGGACGCTTCCTCAGTGAGGCGGATCGGTTCGACATCCTGCGTTGGCCGGTCGAGCAGCTGAAAAACTTGAGTCTCGCAAATGTTTTCAGCTCCCAACTCGCTCACTCTTTATCCCGTCCACCTCTCTGAATATTCCCTCCGTCTCTCATGTTGCCTCCAACAGAAGCTTGGTGCCCCGACTTGATGAAATCAGATGCGGTTGGCAAGCTCATGGAGACTAAGCCTTAAGAGATCTTGGCCACTGAGATGCCAGATATGGAACTTCCGTCCAGCACATGGTTCACCGAATTCCGAGCAAGCTTCCGAAAATTCGCTGCGACCCATGCCCAGTCCATCTGGGAATCCACCCATTTTCTGTTCATCTCCGCGGAAGATAACCGAGAAGACATGCCTCTCCGAGCGTATTTCGCCGCCCGGAAGAATCTGCGTGGTCGAGCCTCGGGTGCGTGGGTCCGTTTGTGTGCGTTTGTCTTGGAGGGCATCAAGGATGGTGCCTGCGACCTGGACCTGTTCCTCTCCCCTTTTATGCTCCATCTGGTGAGCCGAAAAGTTGAAAGGAGCGGGGTATCCGCCGAGGGCGGAACGTGGTATCCGGGCCTAGGTGCTCCGGATCGGACTACCTCCCTTTCCAAATCCTCGGAAGCTATCGACCGTCAAGATCCTTGGCGCAATCAATACCGCAACTAGCCCTCCGATAACCCTGGATGTCAAGTGTCCCAGCTCCGAAACAAGTATAATCGTCCATAGCGATGGCCAACCTGACTCTTTTAACCCTTTCCTTTCTTTTGTTCCCATTTTAAAATATATCCATCCATGCTTCTTTTGTCCCTCGCTCCATCCTTACCTTCGGCTGTTAAACCCGGTTGGTCAACGCCCGATCAGCTGCAGGTTATTTAGAGGGATCTCTTGTCGTTACAGGGCGCCTCCTGATCCGGCCGGGTCTGAATGTTTGTCTCCCAATCCTGGTCGTCATACTCTTCTTCTCCGAAATGGTTGGATCCGGGTGGGTTGATCTCGCACTTGGCGGCCTGTCCGATTATCTCCGGCAGCCTGTTCATATCCGCCAGTTCGCCTAACATATCCGGATCCAAGACGGTGGTGCCGACTTGATCACGCATGGCCAATGTAGCCAGATGGTCTGTACTATTGTTCCACTCCCGTTTGACATGTAGCAATTCATATTCTGACCATTTCCGCAGGGCGGACTAAACCCGATCATTCAAAGGTCTTAGTCGGAGGGCCATGCAGTCTATCTCTCCAATAATTTGCCGGATTACCAGAGTGGAGTCACCGCATATGATGATCCGCCCCTGCGTCCGGCCAGTCAGCAGATCTAGGCAAAGCAGCAATCTTCGGTATTCTGCCTCATTTACTGTTATGCTAGAAGTGAAATCCGAAGCAGCTGCGACCACTTTCCACTCGGGCAACTTCCATAAGAGGGCACTATAGGTGCCTACTCCCTTTTTTACGCTAGCTGACCCGTCAAAGATCAGAACCATCAGTTCTTCAGTTGTTCCCACTGTTGGTGGCAGTAGTGTGATAGATTGTCGTGGCTGTTTTCGAGGCGCTATGGCTGCCAGTGCTTCCTCCACTTCTGCCCTTGGGGTGATGCTGGCTGCTAACGTGCCCAGTATCTCCTCTTCTCCTTTGGTGCACTTGATCACTTCTAGAGAGCACTGAGACAACAACGCAGCCCATCTACCTAGCCGACCATCAATTCCATTTGCCGTAAGGAGCCATGACAGGGTCGACCGTCTGGATAATACTTTAATGGTGCGAGATACCAGAATAGTGTGGCACACATCCAGAATCCGTAGTAAAGCCAAAACTTCTTTTTCCACTAGCCCATAATTAACTTCGTTAGCCTTCAGAGTCCGGCTAGTTAACGTCACAGGACAATACACTCCATCATGGTCCTGCACAGGGGCAGCTGAGATAGCCCACTTGTTAGCATAAATGATGACCACGGGCACCTTATTAACATCGAAATGCTTCAGGACTAGTAAGGTCGCCATCTTTGCTTTCAGCATGCCAAAGGCCACCATCGCCCGGGTCATGTGGTCATCCGGCCCGGCAGCACAGGAGTTGGGCAGCCGCTGCCTGTCTGGGTGGCCGAAATAGTTGACCGGGGCAGCATATCATTTGCGGAAATAGTTTGCCCGGGCAACATATCATTGGCTGATATTGTTGACCCGGGCATCATATCATTGGCTGATATTGCTGGCTCGGTAAGCATTCCTCCTTGCCGATCCTGATCTCTCAACTTGTGGTAATCCACTTCCCGTAGCTCATACAAAACCGCAGCATAGACCGGAAATCCTCAATGAACCGACTGTAGTAATTCAAACTGCCCAAAAAAGATGCATGGTCTTCAATGACCGCGGGAAAGGTAGCTTCCAATTCGGCAATCGAAACTTGGTGACCCAAATAAGTTACCTAAGTTTTTCTCCAGAAACGCTTCACCACAGTAATCGAAAGATTCCACTTTTCACACGTAATCATCAACTTTTCCACTTTTTCACATAGTAAATCCCAAGCAGTCGCTGTCACGAGAATGTCATCAATGTAGGACCGCCGCCCAAAACTGAAGGTTTTGGGTCGGGGTCTGGGTCATCTTCGGCGAACACATCGCCGATCAGAGCAGGATCTTCGTCCGTCTTGATCTTGAAATGTCCATACAGCGCGTTATCTATTAATCGCTGGTAAATCTACGGGGCATTCTTTAGACCAAACGGCATCCGGTTCCACTCGAATAACCCGAAAGGCGTCACAAACGCAGAGATTTCTCGTGCACGATCGGTCATAGAGACCACCAGAATCCACTAGCCATGTCCAACGAGCAATACGACAAAACTTTATCCAGATCCTCCAGCAAGTCGTTTATCAACGGCATCGGGTAAACCATTAGCATAGTCAGCCGGTTCACCAGTCGGTAGTTGATACACAACCTTATATCCAACCCATTCTTTTTAATAATGATTACAATGGGAGAAGCCCATGGCGAGGTGGACGGCTGAATTATCTTGATGGATAGCAATCCCTTTATAATCTCCGACAGCTTTTCCCGATACTGGGTGGCGACTCTCCGGCACCTTTTCGCTACCGGCTTGGCGTTACCCACACCAATGTCGCATACCGCCCCATGGGCGGCCGGATGCAGTGCATTTCCAGGACCAATCAGCAGATGTTTCCTTTTTCATATGATGTTCTTCAGCCTGCTGATCTCTTCCGGGGTGTTTACATCTGGATCTCCAACTTGTAGATCGTCAATAGTAATTGCTGGTGGGCAGGGGGTCACATCAGGTAACACCGCCATCTGTTCCTTCATGCCTTCGAGATCGCCCCCTTCATGAATGCAGACCTGGTCAGTTTCGGCTACTTCCGAATCCCGGTCAGCCGGATCGGTCGATCCAGCATCATCCTGCTCATCGCGCCATCCGGCATGGGAAGTGACCGCACATGTGACTCCGACTTGTCTCCTCTCCTGATCCTGCCGTTCGTCCGTCTTCGACGGAGTGGACAAAACCAGTTCAGCGATTGGGGCAGAATCTCAACCAGCACGTTCAGCCGGATCCGGCGACGGCTGGCTCAGCGTCAATATTCTAGAAGGAGTCCGGTACTCTGGTTTAGCCACCATTAAGGTCTGGTCTTCCTCCACCACTTCCTCTTCGCTGCCCTAATCGGTAGTTGCCTGAAAGGCTAGGTTTTGCCACTCGATATAGCGTCTTGGGCCAATTGTGACATAACCCGGCCGGCGGGACACCTTGTCCTCGGCCAGCCACATTCCAATGATCACGTCTTCATGCAAGGTGAGGCGCCGTTCTGAGATGTTGGTCCACACTTATGTAATTGAGGTGACCTTCCCCTTTGACGAACGAGTGCACCCTCGCCCCTAGTCAGCCATAGCTTACGCCGCCTGTTGTGTGGTCGTAACGTTACTTCCCCCGACCTTCCCACTGGCACCGTTACAAACTGACCTAACTTGAGGAGCTGGACGTGGGCGCCATATAAGGGCCGCCGGCCAGCGAGCTGGATCTGCACCTCATCAGGCAACGTCAATGTCCCATGAGATAAATCCAATCGTTTGCCGGCTGGGGCCATAAAGTCCATCACTAATATTGCATCCTGCCCGACAAGCTTACCTACCCAGGCGGTAAAGTAGTACACCAAAAACCCAGCCAGGGTAATATTAACTCGTTCTTCCTTGGGTCATGTACGAACTTTCTCCAATGCCGATACACTCCTACCGCTTCGTCTCATCTATTTCACACCCTACCTTATGAGCAAAGGTGGTTTCAACGATGGACACTTCTGCGCCAGAGGCAAACAGTATGGTGGCCTTCTGGTTATTAAAGAGATTCCCACTGTCCCTATCTACTGTCTACAGAACCCACAGCCAAGGGAACGGGCTTGGAATAATCAGCGGGGAAAGAAGACCCTGTTGAGCTTGCCTTTAGGCTGATGCTGTGAAATGACTTGGGAGGCGTAGAATAAGTGGGAGGCTTTGCCGTCACTGAAATATCACTACTCTCAATGTTGTTATACTTATATCATGATGTAATATCTGCGTTGCTTCGCGGCGGCCCAGTTATATTTGGAAGCCTGGGCTTTCCTGGTGAATTACGTGAAAAACATCATCAGGCGGGGAGTTTGGCTGGGGCAGCACATCTGTTAAATGATAACACAGGTGTCCTAAGGTGAGCTCAATGAGAACAGAAATCTTATGTAGAACAAAAGGGTAAATGCTCACTTGTTTTTGATTTTCGTATGAATACAAACCGTAAAAGCGTGGCCTATCAATCCTTTAGTCCTTTCGAATTTTAAGCTAGAGGTGTCAGAAAAGTTACCACAGGGATAACTGGCTTGTGGCAGCCAAGCGTCCATAGCGACGTTGCTTTTTGATTCTTCGATGTCGACTCTTCCTATCATTGCGAAGTAGAACTCGCCAATTGTTGGATTGTTCACCCACTAATAGGGAACGTGAGCTGGGTTTAGACCGTCGTGAGACAGGGTAGTTTTACCCTACTGATGAGTTCGTTGTCTAAACAGTAATCCAACCCAGTACGAGAGGAACCGTTGGTTCAGATAATTGGTAACTGCGGTTAGCTGAAAAGCTAGTGCTGCCAAGCTACCATCTGTCGGATTATGGCTGAACGCCTCTAAGTCAGAATCCATGCTGGAATAGACGATAATCACCTTTCCTGATTTAACGCGAATAGCGATAGGTGTCCTTTGGACACCCAACATCATACAATTGCAACGAAACTCGCTATCTGTCAAATATCGATAGTGGGGAGTAGGCTGATTTGTAATTTCAAATATTGGGAAAGATAAATACTTTGTAGACGACTTAACTAAAGAACGGGGTGTTGTAAGCATGAGAGTAGTCTTGTACTACGATCTGCTGAGATTTAGCCCTTG
>MIQA02013844.1:0-10615 GCA_001887855.2 Sclerospora graminicola | reverse complement strand
ATCAGGCCTGATCAGGCCTTGCCACATCATCTTCGGACTAATCAAAGGTTCACATCACTCGTATAACCTGTTAATCCGCCTGCCCGATCTTCATTCATCATTTGATCTTCTTCCTCCGGGCGTGACAAGCTGATCAGGCTGCGACCTTGTATCATAGCCGGCTTCCACCAATATACCGTTCGGAGATCGGCTGGTCACCTGCTCTTGGTATGCCATGTCAACAATCACCACTATTTTATTATATCCACGAGAACTCCACTTAGTGACTGTGACAACGATCGTGATCGTGATCTTCATCATTCCGCCAGTGCCTGGGACCGGGCTTAACGACCATACTTGGCTAACTCTTCCACATCGTAAATATCCGTTGGCCACCACCTTTTCTTCTTACTCGCGATCAACCTTTTCCCACCCATCAACCGTCATATGTTGATGGGTGTTCTATCATCACCAATCATCGGCCATGTGTGGTCCACTTCAATCCCAATATTTTCCGATCGCTTCACCACAACCGAGCACCCAACAATGAGAGGTAAGAGACAATGTCTACGGTGCGGGATAATAGGTCACCCAATGCGAAAATGCAACACTTCTTTAGAAGATCTTTTAAAGAACAATTGCATCACCATCACCGAAGATGACTTAAATAAAGTCAAGCTACCGGCCCCGACTTTTACGAGTTTAGAAGAATTAAGAGCTACAGTAGCCGAACGACTGAAGAAGCAACTCGATGACTCATCAAAGGGTACGGAAACGACTAAAACAGAAAACCAAGTTTAAACAGCCTCAATTAATTCCACGGCTGACGGCTCATCTACAACTCACTTGAAGGAAGGTGCAAGTAAAGAGAGTGGAAATTCAGCAGAAGAGTCATCTATGGTGAGTAACAACGAGACTACTACTAAGGTAACTAACAACGGGACTACTACAACTAAATCTTCACACGATTGGACAATTGTGACCCGAAATAATCGGGGTAGACGAGCGGACACTCACCCAGCATCAGCACCGGTGCGTCGAACAATTTCAGATGTTGTACGACAACAACAGACGGCCCCACAGGAAGGTCAGACAGTTTCGAGTGTGGTCAGACAGCAACAGGCGGCTCCCCAATCGAGGACGACCAACGCACCACTCCAGAAGAAGAACAGTCAACCAGCCGGAAATCAACCTATAACAGGCAGGAAACAAACGGTTCAGTCTCTGCAGTCAAAGAGTACAGTACCCAATCAAAAACAGCACATAGACCTGTTAATCAGAGAATCAAAGAACAAGGATAAACTATCGGGGTTGATCAAACAAACATTGGAACTGGAAGGCAAGGTCAACCACAATGATGAAGACCCAATTTTAGAAGGGACATCCCTGAATACAGCAACTCTCGATCAAATTGAGAAAATTCTAGGTATTAAAGCAGTAAATACCCCTTCCACCGGAAACTGCCAAGTCTACGCACTAGCACAAGCATTACTGACGACACAGTTTAACAACGATTCTACGTCTATAATAGAGGAGGCAGCTCAGGCATTGAAGGACGATTGTTATGCAAGGGCATTAATCGATTTCGAAATCAAATTCCCACATGGGATAAGGAAACAGATGCTTCTGGCCCTAGGACGGGGTTTGATAAGATTTCTTCTAAGGAATCTTTCAAGGAATTTGAACGTTACTTCTCAGATTTCGCGTTCAGTGGATCAAAATTAGACGATATCGTGGATCCCCAGGCTTGGGGAAGTAATGATACGCTAGCGAGCATCAGTGTCTTATTACAAAAAGATATCTATATGCTCAATTCAGGTCTTACCAGTGCCACACCGGGAGGGATTTGTTTTTCTCCGGAGACCAAAAGCAAAAACAATAGGAAATATATGATAAGTGGAGAATATCCCCTTACCATGGAAGACTGTGTGCATCGAATTCTAAAGGCCAAGGCTGATGCACCTAAGGATGAGTCAAAATGGCCAATTTTATTACATTTTAGTGGCGCCCACTATACGGCGTTCTTATATGGAGCTCGAGTCGGCACAACAACAAGATATAAAGACACCTCCGATGTAGACATGTTCACAAGCGGAAGTGAGGGGGATAATGAAGAGTTTGACGATGAAAAGGTAGACGGACAGGACATTAATCAGTTCGCAGGGCCAGGACCTGAAACTCAGGAATCTGGGAAGATACCGATGACGGATATAGTGATGATGGAGAATTCAGACACTGGGACATCAGATGCCAGTCAAATCACGACCTATAGTCAGCATGACCCATGGGATCCGGATGCGTGGGACGGAGACGTAGAAGATATAATTAACCGGCTCCAAGGACCAACAATTCATCATGACTTAAAAATAGAAATTGCAGAAATAATATTGACCCAAGATCCCAGACTGCGAGAAATCTTGCATTTTCTGACAGAAACAGTGGGACGACTATCAGTACCGGAACAGGAACGGATAATGCAATTAGATATTTCCAATCAAGCATTACAAGACCGACTGATGCAACAATATCAAATTTCTCGTCCAATCCTACATCAATGGCTGCACAAAATTTGGAAAGCTCAGCTTGAATCTTCGGAGGTCCTTATGTTAACATCGGAAGATTCTCAAACCTCTGAGTATCTACCATCTCAAAGTCCAGTGGAGGAACCAGAGCCGAGTAATAAGAGAAGATGTACCAGGGAGAATACCTCAAATACAGTGACTATATCAAAACACCAAGAGAGAACTACACTCGATTCAACGGACCCGTCTCTACAACAAGTTTAGCGCGAATTAATCGATGACTTTGAAGAGACGATAGATGAGACGAGCCCGGGACAGAAAAAGACTGTGAACTGGAATCAAGTCCGGGATGCACATAAGTCAGAGTGGGAGAGACAAACCGGAATACCCTTTCCTATTGTGGACGCATCAACTCAGACATGGAGAAAAGCGATTATATGCGAAGGAAACAATTTACTCCATCTTTTCAAGCAGAGTGCTGGAGCTTATAACCTTCTAGATAGGATAGACCCGGCCTTACTCACACAATAACGCAACCCTGGAGAATCCAATGCTGGTATGATATGAATCACCAAGGACAACAAGGGCTAATCACGGGGCTAGAGCCTTCTTGGTTTAAAGAATGGGAGGACAGATTGGAATCTCTTCGCCATCCATCCCACAGGATACTAATAATGAACAGTACGCAAGAATGGATAGCTCTAAAACAGGTCAAATACGGGGGAAATCAGCTAATTCGCCTATGTGCTCCGGCGTTAGCTGCAAAACTAGCGATACATTCCCTATGTGCACATATTCATGCCGAACAACTTGCAGCAATACTAGGGACAAATTATCACCCCGTGGATACCATTATTACATTACTCTCCAGACATCTACAGGTGAGTAAAACCAACTCGAGTTACTCGGAGAAAGTACAGAACGTCTTAAATGGTCACGCAGGGGCCTGGGGGTTATTAGTGGAATATATCACGGATACATATGTAGCCATACCTACCAACAACACCGCAAACACCATGAATAGGTCCAGGTCCGACATGGACCCCCTTTGTTACTAAGGGCTACGCACGGTCATCCCCACCTAAAAGTAAGGCAAAATCCAAGTCAACAACAAACCATGCGTTTACAGACATAATGACATCGGCGGACAGTACCAAGGACTCCCTAACATCGATGCCAGATATCACACATGCGTATTTTGACCACTCGAAACAAGACTTATATACGACGCTTCACACGTTAAAAGAAATGGAATACGTACCGGACACGGAGACCCACAAGGTATCTCCTGTAACGGCAGGGTTCCAACTAATATCGCAAAATGTTAGGGGTTTCAAGAAAGAGGATATTACCAATTGGTTACAGGCTTGGAGGAGAAATGCTCATTCCAGGACACCCCGGTTTATTCTCTTGCAGGAAACTCACATTTCTGATACCATGAATGCACAGGATTTGACAAATAAATGGAAATATTTATGGGGACATTCCCATTTGAGTGAGCCATGTGCATTTTGGAGTATCGGAACCCAGAAAAAAGAAGGAGTGGCAATCTTATTTAACCCAGTAATTGCGGCTGAAGTGACTCCTTGGCATAAGGAGAAATGGACGTCTCGATTCATTGCGATTCAATGGAAAGATTGCTTAATTATAAACATATACGCTCACTCCGGAGATACGGCTCTACGAGAATTTTTTTTCATGGAATTATCGAATCTTTTAAGTGACGTGGCATTATATATTATCCTAGCAGGAGACTTTAATTGCGTCGAGTCTCCTGTATTGGATAGATTAGGAGGGGATAGACTGGATAATCTGAGAGTCCGACTTTATCGACACTAGTTACGCGCTATAACTTACATGATGTCGGAACATTAAGAGTCTCAGTCCTGAATGATGAACATCTAACTGCACTAGATGATTTTACCTACTGGAGAGGTGGTCAGGCGAGCCGGATAGATCGAATTTACATATCATTTTCCCTCACCTCATGGTTTAGTGACTTTACGGTGGGCAACACCCCCCACTATTCCGATCACGAGCAAATCTTAGTCAGCCTAAGAGATCCAGTGATCTCATCACGCAAAACCCCTAAAAGATATCGAATGCCGAGGTACCCATTTAATGGGTACAAGGTACCAGAAATTGCACATACCCTGGAAACCGGTATTATTGGTTTACTAGACAATTTTAAACAACAGCGAATAACATGGGATGCATGGATTACGCGCTGCCAAGATTTATTATACCATGCCGCACGCAAAGCCACTTACCGACGAAAGTGGCGAGCGCGCACATTAAAGAGACATATAACGGAAAATGCATCCACGCGTAAACAGCGAATGCTTGCGATTCAATCGTACAACATTAAAACCAATTTATTAAATCGGGGCCAGGGCTTACACAGGTCCATCCAGGACATCAGATGGCTCTTTCGGAGAACAGCGATCTGGGAACGGGACCAAACATTTACACAAATCACTTCTGGTCACGGACTCAATTTTGATTCTCAGCTTGGAATACCAGATCGGTTCGCCCGGACGTGGAGTTTGATATTGGGAACACGTCACACATCGATCTCACCACCTTTACATTCACAACAGTTGGAACAATTCATGAAAATTCCCCCAGATCGAAAGGTCTCTGCACACTTAATCCTAATGGCACCAATGGATGACGAGGAGGTGCTTTGAGCGATTAAAAGTTTAGAAAGGCGTAAAGCAGCAGGCCCAGACGGAATTAGCAACGACTTTTATAAGGACTTCCAGGACATTCTAGTGGAGCCTCTAACAGAATTATACAACAGAATCCTACAAGGAGAGACACCACCACCGTCTTTTCTCAAGGCTATTGTCATTCCACTTCGAAAAAAAAGAGATTCGTCAGACGCCTTGGATTACCGACCTATTTCGTTACTACAGTCAAGTTATAAAATTTCCGCTAAAGTTTTAGCAACCAGACTACAAACTTTTTTGGGATCCCTGATTGGCGGGACACAACAAGGATTTGTGCTTGGTCGCAAGATGGATAAAGCAGTAACCATTATGATGGCAACCCTAGCGAACACAGCTGGAACACAATCTGATTCACCGGAAGACGGAGCAGGCATTTTATTCCTTGATTTTGCCAAAGCATATGACGCATTGGATCGGGATTATTTGTTCACGACCCTCACGCTTTTTGGATTTTCTAGTGAATTTGTTCAATTAATGGTTAATTTACATAGTGGAACCTCTGCAGAATTTCTAGTGAACAAGGACAAATCTGCCCCGATGGACGTCACATCTGGGATCCGCCAAGGGTGTCCACTGGCACCACTACTTTTCATTATTGCGGTAGAACCCCTGGCGTTAGCAATTCTACAATCGACTGAAATTCAAGGCATCAAGCCGACGACGCAAGTAGGGCGTGAATCACATACATTCTCAGCGTTTGTTGATGATTCGACTATCTTTTTACGAAAGGCGTGTCAAATTCAGCCAGCATTAGAACTCGTTCACCACTTTGGTAAGTTGTCAGGGTTGAAAATCCAGACAGCAAAAAGTAAATTCTTATTTTTGGATCCAACAGTGGATTTACGGGATTGGCATGGAATTCCCATAGTGGCACCGGGTGAGACAGTCTGGTACCTAGGCTACGAAGTCGGACATGCAAACATGGGAGAGAAGAACTGGGCATTACGAATAAGGAGTATAAAACGGAGAATGGCGACAGCGGCCAAATGTGGTATCTCGATGGTGGACAGAGTAACTTTGTTTAACTCTATTGTTGTGCCTGCAATACTATTTACAGCAAAAGTGTTCGACCCGCATCCAGACGTTATGAGGAAACTCATTCAAATTCAAAAGAGCTTTATTTGGACAAAACTGACGAACGACGAAGTTCGGGTAAGGCATAAGATTTCTCCAACCCTATTGTATACGCCTAAACAAGCAGGGGGTATGGGGTTGATAGCCTTGCCAATAGCAATACGAGTTCAAAGGATGAAGGATGCGCTCAGGTGGCTACTCGCCAGACCAGATATCTATAAAGACGCTTGGCTTAATTGGAAAGGACTGCTCCTACGAGGACCACTCGGTAAGATCTCACCCCGGGTCGGAAAACGTGAGAACCTGAAGGGTTACTACGCAACAAATGCTAAACAGAAAACTCTTCCAGTAGAGCTAGGTCACTCACTTGGACCTACTCCAGATCAAGTTAGCAGGCTGGATGTTTATACGAGACATCATTTACCCCAGCTTATGAGAAATGCAACTCCAATAGGAGTAAGTCCGTCACGCGGTATGGAACCTGGACAAATTCTTTTTATCGAAGTGGATGTTTCGAAAATCCCTCATCACGGAATTTTACATCCCATATACAGGATTTCTGGGGCGCTTTCCCGTGGGCAGACAATGCATGGATTCAGGATGACCGCATGCGAACGCTGTCTCGTCGGAAATTCTATAAGATTCCGGAAGTACCCATTGCTACCTTACGACTTAAACGAATTTCTAACAGTGTGTACTCGTGGCAGGTACCACAAACAGGTCAAACTTCGCATACAAGTGCCAAGATTAAGAGATGGATGTGTGCCATAATATTAGCTTCCCCCCGGGTGGAGGTAGGCCAATACATCGGACAGGCTCCTCCAATAACTTTGTTTCATTGTCCCACACTTTTGTCTACCATTCACTGGAGAAAACGAGATTCCGGTAGGGTGGAAGGTATACAAAAAGGGACAACATACACCACGCACCTGCAACAGCAAGAGAACGGAATTTTCTGGATAGTGCAATCTTCTACAGACCCGGCTGTGGAAAAGTGGATAAAGGAAAACAAAAAATTTGTAGTGTGTCAGCCGCATCCAGACTTACATGACTTCCCATGCTTGCTAGATGGAGATATTCGATCAATTTGGAGAATTCCAGCGTACCTATGAAAGCAAAGCAAGCGGATGTACTACCAAGCGATGGCCAACGACCTTCTACCGGTTTTGGACAAATGGGACCGTAAACAGAGTCGGGATGGTTGGTGGAAAACTCTCCAGGATCAATCTCCGAAGCAGATTTGGAAGAATAACCACATCTTATCCGATTATCAAGTGTGGGTGATATATCGGCTAACTACGATGCAACTAAACACCTTCTTTGTTAAACCTACAGGTATAGACTCGTGCATACTGGACCCAGCGTGCAATAGTCACCACACGGACGCGAAACATATCATGTGAAGTTGTACTAGAGCCAAGTTATTCTGGAGGCGTTTAATCGAACAGTGGACTGGCTCGATATATACGGGAGACGTTGTATCACAGTATTAAGAAGAAATCGTACAACGCAAGGCACCAGCAGACACTACATTTTTAGACAAGGCGATGATGAAAATGTGTGGGATGGAACTTCTGTCATACCAAGGCCTGTTTTAACGAGTCTGGTGGGGGATATGCAGTATAGCCTACGGGTGGATGTGGCAATTACGGAATCGGACGATATTTGAAGGCCGCTCCTACACGCAATGGGATTATGTCGACACAATATGGTCGCATTGTAAGAGTCAGTTATTTGCTGTCGCGGAGTACGAGAGCAAAATTCCAAGTTATCGAGAGGATGGATTACGGTTTCTCCTATGTCTACAGTGCTTTTACAACATTCATCCAGCGCCACCGTCCCAAGCGGAGATGAGACATCGAAGATCCCCGCCCGACCCCACGAATGGTCACTCTGAGCCGAGGCTAAAAATTAGAGTGCAACAGTTCATAGTAGCTAATAGTTAAGACTAAAATAGACTACCTTTATTATTATTATTATTACCTGGTTATACGTCATTTACAGTATTTCTAATCATATTTGGTGCATAAATCCTATTCGATTAAGTCACATATATACCAAATCTGAAAAGTCGTAAATTACCGAGTCAATTTCGATATGACTCAATCTTTTCGAAATTAGAGTCTGTGCCACATGACACTAGACCACCCAATCAAATAGTACTCTTATGATTTGTTCTTAGAGCATCTCCACCGGTGAGTCTTAACGTCAGGTCGTAATTGACGAGTTAAGACCCCGTAGCTGATCGTTAAACCTGTGTGAACGAATTTGTTCCACCGGCAAGGTTTTAACGTCAGTTTTATTTGAAATATCTGCCAATCATTTTTAGCTTAGACCTGTAATTCCAAAAACGGGAATTACATAAACGCACTAGACCTCTTTGACGATGATGACTCTGACGACGGGTTAAATATGCATCATCCTCAGCACTCGAAAACAACTTGAAGGCGAATTCGGCCTTTTCCTTGGTACTACCTCGGCAAGCTGTTGATAATGCACTCACAAAGTGCTCCGTTGGCGCGTGAGCCAAAACTTGAGAAAACGCGACAAAACCGCTCATCAGACATCTCGAGCGGAAAATCACTGGTAAGTGCATCCAAATCTACTGCATCACCGCCTCCAGAAGCACGGTAGTTGTTAAAAGCGTCCTGTAGAATGGCTACCTCCTTGGCATTAAAATGCGTTTCGTTGGCTAAAATTTTCTGTTGAACTGCTGGATTGAATTCTTCCTGCGACTCTAGCAGCTGGGGATCCGCCGTTTCACACAAAATATCGGCAAATGGGGCCATCCAGTCTACAAGCGTATGGTATGCTTTAAGCTCTGAAACTATTTTGACAAACTCTTCGCAGCTCATTCGTACACGGCCTTGATCAAACCCTTCGTTCACAAGACGACGATACTCTGGTCGATCTAATACCTGTCGACCCTGCAGCGACACCAAAAAGTTGCTAAGCCCTGTACTCTGCACTTTACCTGCGTGGTCCAAATCGCACATGTTAAAGATAAATTCAAGCCGGTCCTCCATCGTCCCGCAACGCAAAATTGCCACAGCACGTAGAAACTCATCCATATTGATATCAGAGCCTTGTCGATCCGATACGGCCTTCATAATGAAGGCATATCCGGGAATACACCAAGGATATCTCATCAAAACGAAGCGCGACTAATACAAATCTGCGACCCTGCCGTGTGCATAATGACACTATGACGATTGCCGTTTTCATCCGTAGTGCTGCTTTTGGACGACTCTACAAGGTTAGCTGACGTCGTTGCTGTTGTCTCTTTTACTGGAGACGTCGGCGGCCGTCCACTGGAGGGTCCTAATGACGTTGACGTTGCGTTTGCCGTGGAATCGTGCGAGCTTTCAGCCTCAGTCATTCGATTGCCTCCTGAGGTACCAGAATTTCCATGGTATAAATATTTTGAAGAGCATAGCCGCTTGAAAGCCGTCGAAAAATCCGTTCGTATACGCAAAAGAGAGTCCACTACTCTGCAGCAGTTGGTCATTTATACGCAAAAGAGAGTCCACTACTCGGCAGCAGTTGGTCTTTATACGCAAAGGAGAGTCCACTACTCTGCAGCAGTTGGTAGCAATGCTTGTGCTTCGAGCTGTCTGATTGTTTTGACCAAGTGAACCGCTTTGGTTGATTAAAACCACGGTTTTAAAATAAGTCCTATAGCACTAAATTTAAGACCTCGTGCGGAAACGACCAGGTTAAAACCTTGATTAAGACTTACCGGTGGCGATGCTCTTATATTGCAATCGGTGACTGTAACCACTCTCTTTAGGTACAGTATATATTATTACTAATTCATTGAACACTTCTACTCCGACCTACACCGAAGTCCGAGCATGGAATGGAACCTGGCACCTATACCACCACAGTACATAATACGGTAAGTTAGCAAATAAATTGGAGGTTTGGCGTCGCTAAAAAATGGAATGGTTTACCCGGAAGACTTTAGACACATCAGATGACGATCTTCAGCAAGACATGTACATAATCATGTTGTTTATATGTACGCTTTACGAGAAGTGGTTTGATCGCAGCGCAGTGTTTTGCGACCCCATGGCGAATAATGGAAGGTTGGTTTGGGTAGTGAAACATTTACTTTCAATAACGGTAGAGGGGGTCATTTTCGGGCGCAGAAATGCAGTAACCACGCGCTGAAACCCAAGTGAGCAACCACTTCAAGTTGGTCAGCGCATACTTGAGCGCTTTTGTCCATTCTTTGTAGTTATTTTTCAGGAAGAGAACTGAATGCCCGCCGATAGAATGCTTGGTAACCTTGTAGGGTAACCGAAA
>MIQA02013837.1:8690-54588 GCA_001887855.2 Sclerospora graminicola | reverse complement strand
CACGTCTTGTGATCGACTCGGATGACGAATCGACTGATCTGGACGAGAGGACGTTGTCTGTTCTGGCACGATCGCGCAGCACTGATCGCCGTACGCAAGCACCAAGTTATTCAGGCGTAAATTCGTTGGCCCAGGCCGTTACTTTGCTGGAGTCAGATGGCGACGATGACGATGATCTCGAGGAGGAACAACCGGCTCAAGCTGATCCTAACATTCCTCCGGCGGCCACTGGGGCAGCGATCGCCCCGCCGCTCAATTTCACGGGCGTCTTCATCCCGGCGGATCGATCGTCGGTCGGAGAAAACGACTACAGTTACAATCCGAACCAACCGTTCATGGATCTGTATGTCGTCATGGAGGGCAAGCCGACTTCTGCCCATATGGCAACACGGAAACCATGGAGTGCTGATCAGGTCTGGGATCTGACGCCTCGGGTTCTTGAAGTGCGGCAGAAACTCGTCCCTCGCTTGTGGTCCCGCCCGCCAGGCTGGATCTTTCCGACCAGATCGCCGGCACCCAAAGACAAGCAGTGGCAACCAAGGGTGCTGACCAGAGGTGCTATTGAACTTCTGATCGATTCAGCACCCTGGGATGTCCTCCTGACACCCATGCCCGGGCTGGCGTTTCCTGATCGCCCTTGGTTTGTCGAGCTGCAGGGACGCTTGGCTTTATATTACCAGGAGCACGTGCAAGCGATATGGGAGGCGACTCACCATTTCCCGATCACGACGGCGATGCGCAAGGACGCGTGGATCGAGCATTACCATCATGCTCGCAAGCGTCGACGCACCAAAGCCGGGGCTGCTTGGGCCACGATCTGCGATTATATCGTCGACGGAATCCTGCACGGCGAATGTGATCTGGACGTTTTCCTGTTCCCTGGCGTCCTGCATTTACCTGTTCGTCGAGCGGGATCGCGAGGACTCAAGGCTGACGGCGGGGATTGGTATCCCGGTTATGGGCATATAACTCCGGTCGCCACACTGCGTGATTGCTTGCTCTGGACCGATCAGCAGGAACCTTGGCGAAACCAGTTTCGATCAAGTCCCATGGATCATCCAGGGTACACGGTTTCTCGCCTGCGCACTAAATATGGCCTGTGATCGTCGTGATAACCAACTTCTATTTCGTTTTCCATAATCACTAATATATCACGACATTTCTTGATGATTTTCGCATTCCACCTTCGTATATCTTGTTCATGTCTCATTATCGCTTCCATCTTGTATGTCGATCGCTCTCATGCGTACAGGTATAATTCTTGAGTAATATATGTATGTATATGCATCCGTTTATTCCAAACCAGTCCAACCGCCCTGATCTCCACTTGCCCGATCATCATATTTGGCTGATCAGTCACAATGTGTCAACCCAGGCTATTGAGATTCCTGGTTACCCTCTTCGTGGGTTTGCATCACTTCAAATCGATTCCTTCTCACCCGATCACGTTCAAATTCTCTCAATAAAGCTCCACAGTTCAGATCACGCTCATCTATCCACTCGGGATCGTCATAACCCTTCCAACGAACCAAGTATTCACGGTGGGTTCGGCCAAATCGGGTCTTCTTGCCTGATCGGGTATCCAAAACCTTCTCCACCTCGAATTCGTTCGGGTCCAACGCTCTTTCCCAACTATCTTCGGGTAAGAGAGCTTCGTCAAAATCAAACCTTGGCTGATCATCGCATGACAGCCTAGTTTTAGGCCGATCAGGGTATTCTCGGACCAGTTTCAACTTCGACAAGTGAACAATCGGGAAAATTCCATAATCAGTACCCGCGGTAATCAGCCGAGCGGCATGATCACCGATCAGTTCGGCTATACGGAACGGTCCATGCCACAGATGTGCTAACTTCTTGGCATATCCTTCTTTCACGCGATCCAAGTAAAGCCAAACTCTTGATCCTGGCTCGATATTATGCGAATCGGCCTGATCATTGTTCCGATCAGCTCTTTCTTGGATGGCCCTTCGCAATCGTTCGTTGACTTGTTCCCGCGCATGTTGGTAGTGACGTTGGAGTCCCATACGCCATCGACGAGCTTCGCGATCTCGACCTCGTGTGCAACCAACAGGGATCACCGACTCGATGGTAGATCGGGGGTCCCAACCATATGCCAGATAGAATGGAGTATCTCCCCTGATCCGATCAAAAGAGGAATTTAATGCAAACACCAGTCTCTCCGCATATTCATCCCAATCTTGTTGCGCGGAGTCTGCGACATACATCTTGATAGCTCTAGTCAACGTTTGTACCATCCGTTCGGCTTTACCATTCGCCTGTGGACGATACGCCATGGTCGCGCTCTGTTTCTGGCCAAGCATCTGATTAAAAGATCGGAACACTTCGGCCATAAAACCTGGTTCACGATCATGCCTGATCACTTCACTGGCTCCAAACCGTCGAAAAACACATTCTTCGTAACTGCAAGCGACTTGTTGAGCCGTTCGTGTAGATCCCGCCTTCGCGATCACCAATCCCGTGAACAGATCAGTCCAGATCAGCAACTCGGTATTGCCCTTGAACGATTTTGGGAGGGACGGTATGTGATCCATCGCTATCACTTGGAAAGGGTAGGTCGCCTGGATATTTCCAGGTGATCTTCCCCGGATGTTTGGCATACCTTTTCCAGTTTCGCAATCCGTACATGTCCCAACAAACTTTTGTATACTTCGATATAATCCTCTCCAATGGAAATGTTTACGGATCCTGTGATACGTTCGTCCTACGCCCTGGTGGCCACCCTCCAAACTAACATGATAATGGTGTAAGATATCAGCTTGTAAAGTCTCCGGGATCACGAGTCTGGCCGATCGGTCCAAATCCGCATCGGCCTGATCAGCTTGGACATAGTAAAACAATAGATCGTTTTCGTCGATCTCGTAGTTAGACGCGATCTTGGCACAATCTTTTGCCTCACTCTGGCTCAGCTTCTCCAGATCACCCTTTAGAAACGCCTTCAAATCAACGATCCATTTTTCCTCGTCTTGAGCCTTGAGAATTCTTTCGATCCGCATCTCTTGTACTATTTCCTCTGTCAGGCTTTCTCGAGAGGGTGATCTGTTGGGTGGTGATCTGGTTCGTGATCTCGTCGTAATCAAGATCTGGGCTGCTTCCTTTTCATCTTCCACACGGATCAGCTCAGGCAGCCTATTGATCTCCACCAGTTCTTCCAGCAACGCTTGATCAGTGACTATCGATCCGGCCTGATCACGCATAGCCATAGTGGCTAAGTGATCTGCACTCCGATTCCAATCACGTTTCACATGCAAAAGATCATGTCTTGGCCATCCACGTAAAGCTTTCATAACGCGATCATTCAGTAGTTTCAGACGCGGCGCTTTACAGTCGATCTCTCCAGTGATCTGCCGAATCACCAGGTTTGAATCTCCGCATATAATTACTCTTCCGATCTTTTGCTCTTGCAAGAGATCCAAACCTAGCAGCAGACCACGATATTCAGCCTCATTGACCGTGATACCTGGAGTATAATCTGAACCGGCCGATATAACAGTCCATTCAGGCAGTTTCCATAACAACGCGCTATACGCCCCTACACCTTTCTTCACACTCGCTGATCCGTCGAAACTTACAACGATCAGATCTTCCTCCGAGCCGACGATCGGTGGGGGTATAGTGATCGATTCACGTGGTTGCTTTCGAGGAGCGACCTCGATCAGGGCTTCATCGACTTCTGATCGGGGCGTGATGCTGGCTGCCAGCGTTCCAAGAATTTCTTCTTCGCCCTTGGTGCACTTAATGATCTCCAAAGTCCACTGAGATAACACCGCTGCCCATCGCCCCAGTCTTCCGTCTAAACCACTCGCGGATAGTAACCACGCCAGACTAGATCGCTTGGATAATACCTTAATTGATCTAGTTACCAGCATAGAGTAGCAAACATCCAACACACGTAATAACGCTAGCACTTCCTTATCCACAATGCCATAGTTAACTTCATTCGGTTTTAATGTTCGGCTTGTGAACGTCACCGGGCAATTAACTCCGTCGTGATCTTGGACTAGTGCGGCCGATATTGCCCATTTACTGGCATATAGGATCACCACGGGAATCTTCTCCGGATCGAAGTGTTTCAGTATCGGCGTCGAGATCATCTTCGCCTTTAACATACTGAAGGCTACCATAGCTCGATTCATGTGGTCTTCTGACCCTGGCATAGTTCGATCAGTTGGTGATCCAGTCTCGAGATCCGTTTCAATAGCTTCAACTTCGTGATCAGTCTCAATTGGTGATCCTCCCACCCGATCACGTTCTCGTAGCCCATGATAATCAACTTCCTTCAGTTCATAAAGTATAGCGGCGTAAATCGAGAAGTCCTCGATAAATCTGCTATAATAATTCAGTGATCCGAGGAAGGATTGCATGGCCTTCAATGATCGGGGAAAAGGTAAGTTGCTGAGAGCGGCTAGATCTTTCGGGTTTGCTTCCAAACCTTGGATCGATACGTTATGGCCGAGGTAAGCGACCTTGGGTTGACCCCAGAAACTCTTGACCACACTGATCGACAAATTCCAACGCTCGCAGGTGTCTAGGAGTCGTTCGACCTTATCGCATAGCATATCCCAGGATGTTGCCGTGACCAAGATATCATCTATGTACGATCGCCTTCCCAATACTGATCGGCCCTGATCTTGGTCTGGCTCACCTTCCGTAAACACATCATGTAGATCAGTGGCTTCCCGATCAGCACTGATCTGGAAATACCCATAGAGAGCATTGTCGATCAGCCTCTGGTAGATCTGTGGGGCATTCTTTAATCCAAACGGCATCCGATTCCATTCAAAAAGCCCAAAAGGTGTAACGAAAGCCGAGATCTCTCGAGCGCGATCAGTCATCGAAACCACCCAGAAACCACTAGCCATATCCAGCGAACAAAACCATAAAACTTTATCCAGATCTTCTAATAAGTCATTGATCAGGGGCATCGGGTAGACCATCAACTTCGTGAGGCGATTCACCATTCTATAGTCGATACACAATCGAATATCAACCCCATTCTTCTTAATCACAATCACGATCGGTGATGCCCACTGCGATGTTGATGGTCGGATGATCTTTGTACTCAGCAAACCCTTGATCAAATCGGATAACTTTTCCCGGTATTGAGGTGCAACTTTACGACAACGCTGAGCGATCGGCCTCGCATTTCCCACGTCTATATCACAAACAGCTCCGAATGCGGCTGGGGGTAGGGCGTTACCTTTCCCCATCAGTAAGTGACGCCTCTTCCAGATGATCTTCTTTAGCTGATCGATCTGCTCGGGAGTGTTCACTTCGGGATCACCGACCTGTAAATCTTCCATGGTGACTTCTGGCATATTGGGCGATACTTCCGGTAAAACGGCCATCTGCTTCTCGATACCTTCAATGTACTGATCGCCACCTTCGTGTATACACACTTGCTCGTCCACCTGATCTACCTTTTTCTGATCGGCGTCATCTTGAATCGCTCCTTGTACGTCACTCGACTGATGGTTTACCTCGGGTTCACCCTCCTCTGTAATGACTTCGGCTGGTTCATCCTCCTTTTCCTTCTCATGATCGTTCTTGAACTCCTCACTGTCATTTCCGCTATCTGGATCCGTTGTTTTCGGTGAGCCGGGCCTAATTATACTCAATATCTGTGGACCTTCTTTGACCCGGCCTTCCCCTGTCGCTTCGATCGGTGGCCTCCTGATCAGCAGCTTGGTCGGCGTAGAATACTCCGGCTTCTCGACCATAGGTGAGGTATCTTCATCCGCTAAATCTTCGTCACTGATCATGTCCGTGGTGGCTTGATAAGCCAGATTCTGCCATTCAATGTATCTTCGTGATCCCACTGAAACATATCCGATCTGTCGGGGTACTTTCCCTTCAGGTAACCACATCCCTAAGATCATGTCTTCGTGGATGATCAGCGGCTGATCGGATATATTTGTGACCCTGATGTAGCTTGATCGGCCGATACCTTTAACGAACGTTGGTACCCATCGTTCACCACGGGTCAGCCACAATTTCTGTTGCCGATCACTCGACCGAATCATGACATCGACTGATCGGGACACCCCAATGTTCTCGTACTGACCCATTTTTAACATCCGTACATGAGTACCATATAAAGGTCGTCGGCCAGATAACTGAATCTGCACTTCATCCGGCAGAGTCAGGGTTCCATGAGACAGGTCAAGTCGTATACCGGCTGGTACCATAAAATCCATCCCCAATATCGCGTCTTGACCGGCTAACCGGCCAACCCAAGCATTAAAATAGTAGACCAGGGATCCTGCCAGGGTGATCTTCACACGTGATCGTCCTTCCGTCATATATGAACTCTCGCCGATCCCAACACATTCTTGCCTCTGGGTACTGTCTATACGACATCCCACCTTACGAGCAAAGGCGGAGTCGATGATCGAGACTTCCGCCCCAGAGTCAAATAAAATAGTGGCTTTTTCATTGTTGATCTTTCCATTAGCTTTAGCCTGTTTAAACCACTTGTCGGGAGAGTGATACTTCCAGTATCCTCGGGATTCACCGGGCAGTAGATCCAACTCCATGATCACGTCCGATCGGGAATATTCATCCACTCTGAGACTGTAGATCGGACACCGATCGATGCAATTTGAATTAGAACATGTATTGTCGGTTATCTTCTTTTCCTCAAACTTATCTCCGCTACCGACATATGCATAAATGCAGAACATAGATCGCTCGGCTCGAACCAGATTCCAACCTGGCGAGCGATCTAGTTTAACATCTTCTCAACATCTGGTGGAAGCATACCAGCATGTTTAGTCGGCACATACCACTTGCGCATCAGATTAAAAAATTCTTCAATAGGGCAGGCGCCGGCGTCATGAAGCTTCCCACAGGTCTTGCACACGAAAAAACAATGATCAGAAGGGTGACCTTTACGATCACATTTTCCACACGTAATTCTTTTCCAACAATCACGATCTCCATGTTTGGTCGACCCACAATGCACACATTTCTTACGAGATCGGTCCTGATCAGGTTGAATACCACCAGGTTTCCGTCCGTCCATGCCATTAGTCGATGATCTCGGGCGATACACTGGCTCCGTCGTAAAGACATGACGGTACTGTTCCTCGTCCGAGCTCAGACTCGACTGGCCACTTTCTTCTTCAGAACCCGAACTGTCTGATTCCTTCGCGATCATTCGAATCGCTCTGGCTGGTCGGGCTGCCGGTATCTTGCCCTGATCAGGGTGTGGCTTGGACCGGTACCGGTTCGATCCTACCTCGACCTTGGGCTGTCGACTCTTGGCCCGCTGCAACGTCCTTAGAGTCAGTTCCAGTTGTTCTGAGTCCTTTATACGGAGCAGGGTTAGCTGATCAGCCAGATCGCGATTATCCAGAGTCCCAATGAAGTGTTCGACATGTTCACGGGCTATGTCCGGGTGTCGTGGGTCCTTGATCGGCATTTTCGCGCGTAGACCAGCAACATTCAACCGATGTAAGTACTCGATCGGCGTCTCGTCGGATCTTTTCTTCATGTGGTAGTACTGTCTAGCGACAGACACCCCCGAATTGCAATATTGTTCTTCAAACTCTTCACACAAACGAGGCCACTTCAGACGCACTTCTCGACTCAGCTGTTTAAGCCAGTTCTTGGCCGGACCTTTCATTAGATCAGCGAAGATCAGGCATCTTTCAGCTTCCGGTGTCTTGTCCCTCAGAAAAGCTGACTTAGTCCGGCTTAACCAAGCCCTGGCCTGATCGTCATCCATATCTTTGCCGGTGAAATCTTTCAATTCCGAGATCGCAGACATTCGCACTCGGGTGATCGTTCCGGATTCACTGTCAAATGCCTGCGCGGAGGCCATATTCGCTCTACGAGGCATCTCAATGTCCAGATCATCTGGATCGAAATGTTGACTGATCTCGCCTTCTGACTCCATGTCCACATCACTCCGTGGGGGTGATCGGTGAAATCGATCTTGGTGATCGGCCTGGCATATCGAACGAACAATTCCGGCTGATCGGACTGATTCCATCTCCACGTCCACGGGTCTCTTGACCGGTTTCTCAGCGGACTGATTCATGTTCGGTGCTGATCGCCATGGTTGTCCTTGTCCAGGTGTGTACTGAGGCAATCCATATTGTTCACCCGCAAATCGGTTCATCATAGTCGCGAACATGGCTTTTAATTGCTCTGGGACCTCCGGCATGTTGGTATGACCAGTGTTGGAGGTCGGATTGGCCTGTGGCACTTCCTGAGCATCTTCGAAACTATCGTCCGATCCGACTCTACCAGGTTCAGGCTTTCTCTTCCTGTTCTGCGACTCGATCTTGGGGTCGATCTGCTGGATCCCTTTCGGGCCCAACGTCATACGTGTGATCCCAACCGAGGAGTCGGTGGATGCCGCTCCAGATTGTGATGACGATTGATATATCGACTCAATATCCATAGGATACTCAACCAACTGTGATCGGTGCGAAGGATCCGCGATCGGCGACTGAACCACTGGGTTCGCCCCTAGTAACGAGGCAAGATGATCATACAGGGTGGTCATAGCTTCTCTGATCGTCTCTTGATCCAGATCGAATAACATATTCGCGTCGAAGGCACCAGTAGTGAAGCCAACCTCGTCGATCTGCGCCAAGAGGTTCCTGATCAGATCAAGTTGACTGCCTGTGATCACCGGCCGGGTCGCTCGACCTTCAAGCTTCCCGATGATCTTAGGCTTAATGATCTTCATCACTCGGTTGGTAGCCAGGAACTTGTGAAACTCTCGAAGATAGAACAGTCGTTCCACATCTTGGACAGTGGTCTTCTCGGCTGGTTCGATCTTCTCTTCGTCTTCCTCGAAGATCTTCGGTTTAGGTTTCACATATTTTTTAGGTGGATCGCAATGATCCGCCCCCATGTTTTTTCTGTCTTTTTCCATTTTCTTCTTATGCATAGGATCAAGGTTAACACCTCGATCCTTTCCTGGGTTATAGTCAACTTTACTATAACCCAGATCGGCCCCGATCGGGGCCATGTGGGGAGTTATTTCATCTTTAATCTCGACCTGGCACTCCACCAAACCAGGTCGATCATCGCTTCCTTTAGAAATGGACAGCATCGGAGGCGATACGCCTTCCTCCAATACACCCGAAAAAGTTTCCTCCACTTTGATTTTCACATCTTTTTCATCATCAAAGGAATCACGGTGATATCCTGAGTCACCAAGTGATCCGGGCACGCGCACCATTGTGGTGGAGCCGATTTCCAAATCCATGACCGAAGTCTTGGGTGGAATCCGGATACCCACTGGCCCGGACGACCAACTATCGGAGGGGGTACTCCGTCGATCCTGATCAGCATCGGAATCAGATGAATCACCATTGTGGTGACTGATCTGATCCTCCCGGTCATCTGGCCGGTCTTCATGCTCGTCAGGATCTATGTTTAACTTCATCTCACCTTGTGTACCCGTCGATCGGGGCTGATTACACTCACTTAGGTGGACTCGGTGACGAAAGGGATGATCTTGATCAGGTCGGAGGGTTGACCTTCTCGAGACGGGGGGTGTCCTCGGGTGGAAATCTTCACCGGAGAACGGGTTGGGGTCGATACTTAATCAGTATCTAGGCACTGATCAGGAAAATTTGTCAGATCAGGCCAGCCAATGAGAGAGAGATAATAAGAAACCAAAAAAACGCGATCAAACCACAATCTTCCACAGTAATCCACAAACGTTATCTCCACAAAACCTATTCCAATATTATTGACGTGTTCCAAACACGTGTGCGTTGAGGGTGAGGTTCGATCACCTAAAACAAACCCGTCGGGGGTCTTCCGGTAAGCCAAAATGCGTCTAAGCGCGTCTTAACCGGGAAATAGTTGAGCAAGAGGGGACTAATCAACCCTGTGCTCCAATGACCGCAACACGTGGCGGAGCGACTCTTTGCTTTAGGGGGAAAATCTAAACCTGTTATTATATATGCAAATGTCCTATACCTGTGTACCATACCTCAACTCATGCCTGACCTTTACTTCGAACCTATTACTTCGTCGCACGGTTGCGTAACACCCTCTTGCCCATCCTGGCTGCACCTTCAAGCTGACCTGTACCGACTCTGCCCTGATCACGACCCGACTCTTCAAAAGATCTTCAACCCATCCTGATCTTCAACAAACGACCTTGAAACCACTTGAGACCTGCTCTTCAGCACTTGTCCACTTCATATACAGTCCGACCCAACCGAGAACTTACTTGCCCTTGTATGTGAACGCTGATCAGAGGCTGATCAGCCCTGATCACGATCGCCATAGTGATTAACCGAGTGATCAGGCTGATCAGCCATTGATCACCTCGGGAACGCTCTGGGTCATCATTATCACGACTCAATTCATCTTCTAAGCCACACTTCCGATCTTTATACCCCGTCAGGACAACCATATAACACCGATCTCGGCTGATCAGGCCTGATCAGGCCTGGCCACGTCATCTTCGGACCAACCAAGGGTTTTCATCACTCACACAACCTGTCACTCCACATGCCCGACTTCATTCCTCATCTAATCTTCATTGCTCGGGCATGATAGGCTGATCAGGCCGTAACTTCGTGTCATGATCAACTTCAACCACTATACCATTCAGAGATCGGCTGGTCACCTGCCCTTGATACGTCATGTCAACAGTCACTCTTTCTTATTACATCCACGGGAACTCCACTTAGTGACTGTAGTAACGATCGTGATCGTGATCTCCATCATTCCGCCAGTGTCTGGGACTGGGCTTAACGACCGTACTTGGTTGATTTCTCCACGTCGTGAATATCCGTTGTCCGCCACCTTTTCTTCTTAATCGTGATCAACCTTTTCCCACCCATCAACCGTCATATGTTGATGGGTGTTCTATCGTCACCAATCAACGGCCATGTGTGGTCCACTTCAGTCCCAATATTTTCCGATCGCTTGACCACACATTGGTGGTGATGGAAGCTACGATGTGGATGTTGGAGCCAATTCATCGATACAACACGGCCTGGAGAAATGGACGCAGCTGTATACATGTAGAAAGGCTAACTTATGGTTTTCTTATTATGATACAGGCCAGCAGGAGCGCAGCATGAAAAGAGGAAGCGCTGCAGTGATGATTAGCGGATCAATATCGGACACGTTGGGACCTTCAGCAGAAGAGAGACAAGATCTGATGGAGTACGTCTCGGCACATCTGCCTAAGCTACGGGATAAGTGTGCAACACAAACACTGGACCCGGCGATCGGAGTGCACACCAATGATGCGGTTTATGTCACAGCAGACTTAAGCAAGATACCTTGGCATTGATTAGGATGTGGACACTTAGTACAATTTTGGGGAACATACACCTGGTTTGGGAATCCTTGGATACGGGATATGGCGGCGTGTTTTATGTCGTGGAAGAAGTTTGATCGCTGTATCCAAGGTACGATTGGTGAAATGGGCATCAAAAAGGTGTCAGACAAAACGTTTACGTGGACAGCGAAGTTCAAGTCGAAGAAAGGACATACAAGGGCGAAGGTAGGACGCTGGCTCCTGACAATAATCCTATGCTCTCCACGTGTGGAGATTGGACAATGCTTGGGAGATTCAGGACCGCTTCGCTTACTATGGACACCTAAGCAATGGCTCTCGATGGAATGGAAGGTAGAAGGAGAGCGGATGATAAGGGGAGTAGATGACAAGACTGGTAATCACTGCAGGTTACGGCAAAGGCAAGATGGGTTGTACTGGGATTGCGTGCAGCTGGTGTTACAGGATCAGAAGCCAGGCTTGTCGAAGGAGAATGAGTGGCCACATGGATTAGTCTTTGAAGCACACCCGGCCATTCATGGAATCGCATGGGAAACGAATGATGACGTGCTTCCTAGCTCCATCAAACATTGGTTGCGGCGGACCTTTCGTGGACTGTAAGACAAAATTATTGCCAAGCCATTACACAGAGTCGAAGCGCGATGGCAAGATAAAAGGGAGCGGGATACTTGGAATGGCTTTGTTCAAGATCAGACAACAAGAGATGTCTGGAAGCATGTCCACATGCTGTCGAACTATCAACGATGGAGTCTTTATCGCATGGCTACGTTCCAGCTTAATTGTTTCTATGATGGTTATACATCACAAGGCGGGTGCGCAATGGACGATCATTGCTCAGCACCTGGGAAAGGGGTCACACATATTGTGTGGGGGTGTACGCGTGCACAAAAATTATGGGCACGCGTTCTAAGTTTTTGGAACGGATGGTGGGCCGATGCAACGGATTTGAATCCTTACAAGTGGTATTTTGTAACCAGGCAGGCACCACCGATTTCACGGACAATTATGCAGAGGTTAACGATCAGATGTGGTAGTCAAGCCCAAGCGTGCAGCAAGAAAATGGCCAGATTGTGGTGGGCGGTGTGTTCGATAGGAACGACTTGGCTATGGCAACTACGTAATGAATTTTTTTTTCAAGGAATACGAAGGACAGAGCATGAGCATATTGGTTATCTTTGGAAGAAAACCTTGGAGCAAGTGCAAGCGGTTATAGCGTTCGAAAAGAAATATGCCAGTACGAGGTTACGTGGGATACGTTTGCAGATATGTCTCGAAAGCATCCAAGGTGTGATGCAAAATCGACCGAATGATCGTCGGAATTTTTTACTCTCGTTTCACCGAGATGAGTATCTATCAGAGGAAGGTTTACACAGAGTACTTAGGAATTTTATTGTAGCTAATAGTTAATTTTTATCAAATAGACTACGTTTTACTACTACTCTCGTCGAGCGTCCCCTTCGTTCGCATTCCTATGCCAACCTAGATGACGTGACCTTCACGCATCTCAATAGGCGCCTCACGCTCGAAAAACTGCTGAAATTCGTTTGTCGGCGTTGGTGCCGGGTCACTGTTATGCATCGCCTTCGTCTCTGATGCAGCGCCATTTGGTTTGTCACCAAGGGGACGCTCGACGAGAGTAGACAAAGGGAAACGAAGGCAATACTAGTGTATATTTTATCGTAGAATTAGTTGCGTCGATCATTCCCCTGCCACACTAACTACGTTCAAAATGTAGTGGACCACACTATTCGTCTTTTTGTTGGTGCTTGTTTTGCGACAAGGCTGCTTTCCAAAAGTAATACTTTGACTAGTGCTGGTTTTGCGATTTGCTCGCGCAGTAAATTACAAATATTTACCCTACCCTCTACGACACAGGATTTTCCCTAGAAGTACATATAGGGGGTTTCAGCGTTAAGTTTTTCCCCGATTAATGCCTTGGGTGCCCCTCTCAGCCAATCAAATGCTGCGGACCCAGTCGCTGGCTAATGAAAGCGCAGGAAAGTGATTATAGACCCTCTTTGGGAGGGTAGAGTGGGCACTCCTTCTATTTATGTTACATACTTGCATATCGTGAGTGATGGAAGCCAAAAAAATAAAACCCAGTGTGGGACCAAAACCAACACCATTTGCATCAAATCAATTGGCGGGGCTATTCCGTACCATGCTTTTTACTATTCCGTACCAGGGGTGTGCGGTATCACGTTTCGGCACCGGTACTATAGTAGCGAATCAGGTACCGTAATTTGTTCATACTGATAGTATAGTTTCCTACCGATACCTTAAATTAATACGTCGGTACGGTTTACTACCGAGATTAACACGGCCGGTATTGGTATAACAAAATTAGTACCGAAATTGCATTTTGCCGGTATCACATACCGGTACTTGCACCAACATTAGACTGCATACCGGTACTTAGTACCGGTAGTTTGTACCGGGCTTGACTTATATAGTTAATACCCGGTAATTGGATAGACCTTTTATGCATGGCAGCGGTCACAAGTAAGTATGTCAGAAGAGGGTCGCATGCCACCGTGGAGAACTATTGCCGTTGTAAGACGACGGACGGATGGTGAGGGAGCATTTGCGCTTTAGTCATTAATATAGTTATCAAATGTCACCACAACTTGTTGTTCATTTTTTTAACTTCTTCTCTCCAACATAAAAGACTGCTTTCATTCACGAAGAAAATGCTATATTATAAAAACTAACTACCACAATGTTCTCCTACTCCTTCTTTGGGGTCTAGTCATATCGTTAACATTTTATTTGCTCATGAAAATGTCTCCCCATTGCTTTTAAAAACTTATAATAACTATATTCAATATTTGTAATAGTATCTAATTGATTTATAAAATTTGTTAAAAAAGGTTTTACATCAATAAATATTTTAAAAAATTTTGCACTAAAGAATAAAGTATTTACTTCTTGATTAAAAAAAGAACTATTATTAAATGACATAATGATAGTGGTGGTGGTGCTGACACTTCTTTGCTCGACATACTCGATACTAAGCAGATAGAGATACTATTTACTTATCATTACCATCAGTGATTGTCCACCTCCTTTTCTTTTGCTTGAATGTTAAACGATGCAGTAACCAGGCTACATAGATGGGGAGTGTAAAAAACATTAATATCATTATCAACTCTGACTTTTTTTTCAGTATGTTGCAATGTCAATACTAGAGATACCGAGACAAAATATTGTCTCTTGATACCGATTTAGTCGGTACTACTGTAATACCGAGATTAATATGGACGGTAAATACTATCAATACCGAGTACCTAGATTGGCACTGACGGTGAATACTATCGATACTCAATACCATAATTTCAGACTTCGGTAGTGATAGATACCAACCTTACTAAGGGCGGTATCGGTACGGTACTATCCATACCTACTTTGAAGTTCCCGGTATCGGTATCGGTAGTGTTTAGTACCGGCGGTACTACCGGTGGTACTACCGGTACTAGCCACTACCGGTACCAATACCGCACACCCCTGTTCCGTACCCCAGGATCGTGGAAAATTTTCATTTGCTTTTTATTGGTCATAATAAAAACTGCTCAATTTTTGCATTACAAAATCAGTGCTTTCTAGACATTTGCGCCAGCCATTTTAGATTTTGACCTTTTTTGACGATAATGGCGCTACTGAAGCAAAGACGTGAGAATGAAGCTAGCGAACAGACCGAGGAAGCCATGAAGCAGAAATTTGCTACAGCGGGAGAGAGTATTAACAAGCAAGTCACGTGGTATTAGGACGAGTTATCGGCACTTGATGGATAACTTTCGCAAGCTATCCAAGCGCGAGGTGCAATTGGACGCGAAAGACATGTGAAAGATATTGCAGAAATCAAGGGATGCAATACAATTATCTTCTTGGAGGCTCGCAAGCATCAGGACCTCTACATGTTGACCAGTCGTGTCGGCACGGGCCCGAGCGTTAAGTTCCTCGTACAAAATGGTGCGTACAATCGTCCAAGTTGTTGCATGTATTAAAATATTAATCGACACGTTTTTATGCTATTTTTTTTCCTACTATTTAGTGCATACGATGGATGAGGTCAAGATGACACTCAATGCGCTTGCTGGCTCAAGGCCACTATTGACGTTTGACAAGGCTTTCAAGACGCACCCCATCTTCGAATGATTAAGAAACTCTTTACGCAAGTAAAGTGGACACCCAAAAACCATCCAAAGAGCAAACCATTTATTGACCGAGTGATGAATTTTTACTATGCTGATAACAAAATCTGGTGCCGCAATTACCAGTTGGCCGACGACGCAGACATAAAAAAGCAGAGCATGCAGCGATGCATCGTGGCGAAGATCCGGTGTAACTCATTGAAATCGGTCCACGGTTTCTGCTCACGCCGATTCAGATTTTTGACGGTAGTTTTGTCGGCCAAACACTATAATTCCAAAACCATCGCTATGTGTCTCCGAACGAAACTCGTCACGATGGAAAAGATGATAAACGTCATCGGTATATATCTCTTAAAACGGCCGAAGAGTAGTGCAAGGAGCGTATTCCCGACCGGGAGATGCCGGAAGACCAATTTGTCAATGTATTTAGGCTTAATTCACGACAAATACAGCTAAATTGTAGCTTTAATCCATAAAGTTTTGAATTCCTGATGCGTTTTTTGTTGCCAGGCGCATCACTGAGGGTGCTGTCGATGGCATGGTTGGTAAAGCTAAGCTATAGGATGCTTAATCTCTATTTTTCAGGGCAAACCTGACAGAAATTTGTACGACAATTAATATGTAAATATTTTTTTATGACCAATAAAAAGCAAATGAAAATTTCCACGATCTTGGGGTACGGAATAGCCTCGCCTCAAATCAATATTAAAACCACCGCTCACATAGCGGGCGACGACCACTTGTAATAATAATAAAGATAGTCCATTTAGTCTTAACTATTTGCTACTACAGTATAAACGTTTGTACTCTTTGCACTAGTTCAGGATCTGAAGGAGCAGGAGAACCGGCGTTCGATGGTCCAGCATGGCGCTGCATAGGTTTCGATGGTGTTGAAGAAAAAATAGTTTGCCCCGAATAATATCCGATGTTATTTTGCAGGAATTTAAACAACCTTTGGAGAATATTTTCCGTGACGATTTTTCGGTTGGGCGGGAAATGACAGCTTTCCTATGCAAAAGATAAAAATAATTAAGGCCAGATATTTCTCTGTTAGAGGAAGCAAATTTCCTTAACGCAAAGAACCGGATTTAAGTTTCATTTCCGATATGATATCCGTCGCTCAAAATCGCAAGAAAATCCAACTCTGAAACCCCCTAATGACTTGCCACTGGCAGATAGTCAGTACAATTTTCTGTGGCCATAGTGCAGCAACGGACGGCAGCG
Organism: Sclerospora graminicola; assembly: GCA_001887855.2. Lineage (NCBI taxonomy): Eukaryota > Oomycota > Peronosporomycetes > Peronosporales > Peronosporaceae > Sclerospora > Sclerospora graminicola. The sequence goes on along the minus strand of MIQA02013837.1, from coordinate 37,908 downwards.
GCCACAGAGTGCCAACCGCTTTTCACCCGGTCATTTGGTTATGCATGTCGTAATTAGACCGATGATTTTATGTTTTCCATGAGACAGACGCTGAAAACTTTATAACGTGGCGATGTATATCCTGAAAGAGGACGTGCTTCAGCTCAGATTTTGCGGTTACAAGGTGTCTGCGAAAGCAGGATATGCAAATAACTATATATACCCCGAAAAGTTAGCAGTGAAAAAAGTATCAGGCGGACAAGAAATACGCAATTAGAAAAGGAACATTCTTCCCAGATGTACGCCCATTCACAGACGGGCATGTATACTCACGCGTATAATTTTGGACAACGCTGTTTCAAAACGACCTGAGTCTTTTTCAATACGACCACTGTCGCATATTCGGGATCGTTCATCCTGCATCTGAGTGAACAAGGTGGTCATTTACGACCGAGTGGCTTTACATTCAAATGACTTGCTTTGTAGAAACGGTGAAACGGTTGACGTTGCTGCCGAACGTTTGTCAAGTAACGCAACGTCTCGCTCATATGGCATCCTACGTATATGCGCCGGGCGTCGAGGTGATAAACGTAATGGCTGCTCCTTACTGGGCCAATTTCCGGGCTCGTCGCCATTACGCGCGACTCATGTATAGTAAGTCAAAAGGTAGCATTACTTAAAAACTCTCTACACATATTTCATATTACAAGTAATCATTATACTGTAATCAAAGCAAATAGTGTTCAGTACATGTACGTGTAATATCGTACCTTCAGTATTCGACACGCTGTCGCAAGATAAAAAACAATAGAAATACCAGAGCATTTTTTTCGTACTTCGCCGTCAAATACGCTACGCAAAACGTTAATTTCGCCCTACTCTTTGTATCATGGTCATTTAAAAAAATGTTACGGTTGTTTTGAATCGGAAGTTTTGGTCTGTATACAGACAATATTTTGTACCGGTTGTTTTGAATTAGACATCTGGGAGGAATAACCGATAAAAGGTGTAGTTAGAGGTTATTATGCTTCATCTTCTCCCACTCCGGTCGGTCCTCCAGGCACTCCAAGTCTTGCGTTGTCCTCCCCACCACTAGCAAGCGGAGCAGCGGTCTCATGGGCTCGTTGACCCCTTCCAAGTGCCAACGGTTAGCGGATACCGATTCAAACCCCGATGTTTCCACCGACATAGAGGAGCAGACCCGGACTTCTCTGGCTAAGTCACGGAGCATTAGCCGCCAAGGCCCAGTTATAGTATAAAATTGGCAATTGCAAATGACAGACGTATGGATTAACTTCACCCCATGTCACACGCTGCCTACCGTAGCGTAATCCTCTTTTGACATTTTCACCCACCTGGGTGGACCTTCTAATCCGTCAACCCCCGCGAGCAGATTTACCATGCTTTTCTGGAGTTGTTTTCTTGCAACAATGTGTCCATGCTAAATGTTTAATCTTCGTTAGTCTTTCTTTTAGGGGCTGCTGAATAGGGGTCATCGAACCCGAGTTGGAAGACTGCTGAATGGTTGCTCGTGCTCCCGAATTGACTCCCCTGTGCTCTTTTGCCGACGTGGTGAGTGGTGGCCGCTGAATATAAGTTCAAACCAGAAATGACCGTAAATGAAAGTGAATATCATGAACTACTTGGAGCGCTCTGATTAGCGAAACGCCATGATGTTCGCAATGCAACTGTATGTGGAGATTCGCGGATTGTGATTGGTCAACTGAATCGAGACTTACGATGTAATCAAGCGTCCCTAGCCCTATGGCTTAATAAAGTGAAGATAGCACTATCAGAGCATCTCCAGTCGTGCGATCTATTCTATTCTATTTTGGAAATATATCCGAGTCATGATTGGTCAATTTAGATTAGCAATAATGCAATAGAGTTTGGTTCCCAGTCATGTGTGCTATTCTATTCTAAAAAAATATCAACGCAGCCGTCGAAGAAGACGGAAACGTTCGAAGCCAGCGGTAAAAGTGATGATGACTCGGAAAATGAGCCCAGCGCGTCCGTCATCGCCCAGTTTCAGAGCGAAGATGTGAGACTTCACTGTTACCGTCTTAAATGGAATGATACCCCTTACTCTGTATCAATGTATGCTTTCAGGGTACCAATAGGGGACCTCAACTAGAGATTCCCGTGTCCTCCAAAATCTACGCCAGATGGAAGAGCATGTAAACAAACTGCTACAGAATGGCAAGAACTGAGTACCGTACTCTCTTTTCATTGACGAGACGGAGGTCACGCTGTCGCTGGAAGCCACGATAAAAGAGTTGGTGTGTTGGTGTATGTTAATGCTGTTGGTGGTGAACAAGTTGTCAATCTGCTTGGTAGAAATTGTCGACAGAGACAGCGTTAACGATTACGTACCAGCCGCTAGCGGCCTTACGGACGTTTATATTATCCAAGCAATAGCACCGTATTATATTGTTTAATTCCGAAAACTGCATTATCCCCCCGAACATGTCGTCTACAGTGCTGGAGCAGTTACGCGCTGAGCAAGAAATGATGGAGACGTTAGAGCGCGCCATTGTGGCTACACTTGGTGAAAAAACGCGTAATGTACGTCCATCTGGCTGCTATACTAGACAGCGAAATGCTCAGCTCATTATGCTTAAACTGGATTTTTGACAGCATCGTAATCGGGTACTGCACGGACACAAAATAAGCGAGTTACTGGATCAAGTTACTGAGCACAGCAAAGACGTAAAGGAACTTTACGATGACGAAGATGGGTGCGTATCTAACTGTTGCTGCTTAGTATACTGAAACATCATTGCGGCACTTTTTAAAAATTTTGTAGAATTTATGCGGAAGAAACCGAAAATATGCGTGGACGAGCATTATTCACGTCATTGTATGAGCAACTAAAGTCTATTCGTGCGTTTCATCGTAAATATCCCAACTCAGCAGTCTCTCACGAGCCAAACTTGGAGGAAGTGCTGCATCCACAGTCTCTCACGAGCCAAACTTGGAGGAAGTGCTGCATCCAAACGTTCAATTTTCAGGTGAAGACGTTTTGGAAAATATGTAGATTTAAATGAGTTTTACACGCGATCTCTGAACATTTCAGAGCTGAAATTGTGAGTAAAAAGCTCTGAGTGTCAAATTTTTGTTACTATACTGAGTGTGTGTGGGCGTGTTAGGCAAGCGCGTATAACTCATGAAGCGCTGAGCTCAAGTACCAAAAATAAAGGCCGAAGACAAGCGATTGGTACTTCGATCGACTATCTGGCATATTTAGCCTCATCTTCTGACTTCTCGGCTATTCCAGCCGACCAGAAGATCCAATCAGCGCCGTATCAGTTGTATCTAAAAGACTTGAAATACTATTTATTGGATTTTTTTACCGGCGCACGCAGCCTCTTGTGGATTCAGACGACGTGATTGATGAAACATCTGCAAAGTTTGACAAAACAGTGGGCGCTACACCAAGTTGCTGGCTGGTGTCAGAGTAGCGAGAATGGAACGGTAGACAACGATCAAAAACCGGCGCACTATTGCGAATTTTGCAACAAGCAGTTCAGCTCGGAGGGCGTGTACAAAAGCCATCTGACAGGAAAAAAGCGCAGAAATTTTGCTGCTGCGGCTGCTGCAAAGGCTTTGAAAGATCTGGAATGGACAAACAGGTAAATTCTTTGCTACTCTCAATGGTCACGTCGGTGCAGTATACCAGGTGTGCTGGTCCAGCGATGCACGGCTGATCGTGACAGCAAACAAAGACTCGTCTGTTAAGGTGTGGGAGCTTAGCGAGCCGAAAAATGCCAAAACAACGTTGTCAGGACACGCGGACGAGGTCTATGCGCTAGATTGGAGCCCAAATGGTGACATGGTAGCGTCAGGTAGCATACTAGTACTTCAAATGTTTGTGTGAAATGTCACAAGGGACGATTTTTGGTGTCTTGGATTTTGTATTGAAATCTACAGTACGCGAATAGATCTGCTGTTCTATTCTGGCTCCGAATAGCACAGGTCAGCGTATTTTTTGGCTTAGAATAGCAATAGCGCAACGACTGGCTACCAGAAGTGCGCTATTTGCGATAAATTACCGTTTTTTATGAATAGAATAGCAATAGCACACCGACTGGAGATGCTCTCAGACTTCGATACCGTTAGCCTAATTCACATCGCAAGGCGGTTTAACCAACCAGCAGATTTGCTGACTCATAATGCGATGTTAGCTTTATCAGCTGGAACTATAGATACTGCTGCAGAAAATGAAGATTTAAGATTGTTGAACATGCTTCTTGACCGGTTATATCAAGATTCTGTACCGATACCCATAGAAGCATCCACTGGAATTGTTGCAGTACTAGTAGTGACTGTGGGAGCTAATGGAACAGAAGAAGTGCACAATACTACGAAAACAGGTGCACCCATTACAGATAAGCCAGTATTAGGGGGTGCCAAACCTAGGAAAATGAGCCCAAATAATCAGCCAAAAATTGGTTCGGAAACCAGCAGTTTTGGCCTAAAACAATCAGACGCCTTTTTCTCTGCTTATTTGTCTACGATATTTAGAGACTCCCCGAGTCATATTTGCGAAATCTTAACTACGTACAGTGGCTGACAAAACGAAATTTGCACAGAGGTTTAGCAAAAAATGTTCTATCGCTTCACGTCGGCGGGTTCTGCAGGAGCACGAGGTCCATGCTGCCCGCAGTGACATGAGCACGTTCGACGTGCTCGCGTCGCTTCTCTGAGTGAAAAAGCCGAACTTCTCGTGACATTTGCTCGGATGATCAAGTTCCGTCTACCCACAGGCACCAGTTAACGACTCGACTGACTCGCATGGAATCCATCATTCGTCGTCGCATGACGAAATCGCATCGAAGATCTCGTCAGCCTCGTCCGGGTGGTTTACCACCGCTTCGATTGGATGCGAAGACACCATGGCATCCTTCTCAAACGCTGAAGCGAGCATAATATCTTGCACAAATGTTTCCCACAATTTCCACTCTGGAAAGATATGATGTCAATCAGTAAAATATGGAAATTCTGTCGCACGCTTTCGTCAAAAGAGAGGAAGCGGTCGACACAATGGCTGAGAGTGCTGGGATTCTGCGTCGGCACTACTTCCATTTCATCCACAAACACAATTGCATCTTCATACTGCTGCTTTTCAAAGAGCTCGACGAAGATACTGACATTCAAGAGTGTCTGGAACGCAATCGCCGCTGTTCTTGCATATTTATTTGCAATCGTCTTGACCCACGAGAAACGCATCCATTCTTTCGCGAAGTCTTTCGCTTCTCGAAACCATTCTTCACACTCAGGTCGTGGAGCTGACAAGGTTGAACTAAGCTGTGAATTCAGTAAGACGATCATGCCTTCAATGTTACCAGCCCTTTTCAAGAGCGCAAACGCGTCTTGTGGACGACCACGCGCTTCCGCTTTGCGTGCAGCGGCGAGAATAAGCTCATTGACCTCACCTTCTGGCTCGTCTTTCAGCAAATGGTCGTATAGTATAGTCCACGCGTACGCGAACCATCCGTGTTATTCGTAAACCCGCTGTAGCAGTTGCAATAAAACTTGTGTTAAGTAAAACAATCATTACCGTTTTGAATAGCTCGTTATAATGGAGAGGATAATGCTGATTCGTTATCAGCGGCAACAAGTTGTCCGTGTTTTTCACAAAAGTTACACTAAAGGTGGGTATACAATGTAATTTATCAGGGAGCTCTGGTATACAAATACGGTGCTCGATCATTGGCCTCAAGATCTTTGATTCTTGCACGAAATTGACAGGCTCAATACTCACGACCCCAGCCTTAATACGAAGTTCCTCTCGCACGCTCTCAGCCTTCACACGTAGACGGCAAACGTACTGCTTGAACAACGCTTTCTTGAAAAGTGACTCAAACATTGCCGGATTTGTGTCACGAAGCTCGCCAATTTCATCTGCGGTACGGCCGTTCATTACCACCTAACCTTGGTGATTGAAGCATGTTGTCCATGTTCTACCTGTGTGGTCTAGCATAATCACCGAAAGTATGTAGCGGCGCTGTAGGACGTTTGACATTTTTCGCACGACAGTTCCGCGGTTGTAGGTTGGTTTGAAGGCGACACGTAGTTTGATGGGGCAGCAAGAGAGGGCTAATAGTACTGATTAATACGAGCTTGCGGCTGCTGAGTAGCATTTGGTGCGGTAGCGGTGGACCTCGCTCCTAGAGCTGCTGTAGTCGGGCAGAAGCTGCTGGATCAGAAGGAGCATTGGTGTCTTTGATACTTGACGGGGGCCAATGCGGACGAAGGCGGGCACGATGTCACCAATCTACAGCACAATAAGAATTTGCCGGCCTTTAATTTCGTTCCTTAAGAACTGATTGAGCTGCAGCACGTAATTTGTCTTGCGATTCTCGTTTTCTATCAACTACAAAACAAGACACCATGTGCTAGCCTAAAAAATACGCTAGAGGTCTAACGTAGGTGTGACTTGTTAGTATCGTGCTGTCTGATGGCACATTTTACATCAGTGGAATGCTGGCAACGCAGCTAGCACTGGTATGAGGTATTCCAACTTCCAATGCGTCACCGTTCTGTTATATCTAAAATGAACGCACCCGCTTTTTTCACACTATCAACGAAACAAGCAGCTGATTTGGTAAACCAAACCAGCCACCTCTGGAGGTGGCTGGTTTCGGTTTTCTAAATCAGCCAAAACTGGCAAAAAAATCAGACAAAATATGGGGGGATAATCAGCAGGTTTTTTGCAAGGTTTGGCACCCCCTATTAGCTGTTTCAGTGGCACCACAAGATCGGATGGATGAAGTGCTAGAGGATAAAGCCCCAACAAAACCGATACGGGAAATTCCTACTATTAGACCTATCGCAGAGTTGATGAAGGGCAGTGCTGGTTTTGTGCTCACCTTTGACGGAGCAGTGAAGTTGAAAGAGGAGAAAGTGGGTATTGCTCCAAATAATGAAGTGGATGAGAACGGACTCCTTTTGTTTATTTTTGTGAGACGGATCGAGCTGATACCGACCGTGACCGATCGGCGAAATTGGTAATCCCCGAAACCTTACAGGCCGAAATTATGCATCATTACCACGCCAGCCTGGAAGGTGGTCACCAAGGTCGGACATATCACAAGATGCGCAAAAATTTTCACTGGAGAGGGTTATATCAAAGCGTACAAAAAATTGTTTGTGGTAACGTGCACAGACTGTGAGACCGGGAAGGGTATGCCGCTCATACGAGGTCGATCACCCGGGAATATTCAGGTGACCTACCCCTTCCAAGTGATCGCGATCCCTCCCCACCGAAATCGTTCAATGGAAATACCAAACTATTGATTTGGACCGATCGCTATGGCCATATCTACTCGAACGGCCCAACAGGTCGCCCAAAGCTACGAAAAATGTGTTTTCAGATAATTCAGCGCGAGTGAAGTGATCCGACAAGATCGTGAGGCTGGTGTTATGGCTGAAGTGTTCCGATCGTTCAATCGGATGGTAGGTCAGAAAAACAGAGTGCAACGATGGCTTACCGACCACAGGCGAATGGAAACGCCTAACGGATGGTATCAACGCTGACAAGAGCGATCATGATGTATGTTGCACCGGCCCAACAGGACTGTGGCGAATATACAGAAAGGCAGGTGTTCGCGCTAAATGATTCATTCGATCGGGTCAGAGGTGACATTCCGTTCTATTTGGCTTACGGATGGGATCTACGTTCTACCATCGAAGCGGCGATCGTGGTCGGTCGCACCAGAATACGTGATCGGGAGGCCCGACGGTGGCGCATAGGACTCCAACGTCATTACCAACATGCACGATAGCAACTTTAAAAAGCGGCCAAAGAGAGGACCAACCAACACAATGACCAGGCCGGTCAGCATAACATCAAGCCGGGATCAAGGGTCTGGCTCTATCTCGGTGAAAGAAGGTTGTACAAGGAAGTAGGCTTACATGTCGCACGGACCTTTCCGTGCCACTGAGTGATGGGCGACCATGCCGCCCGGCTGATCACGGCGGGTACTGATTACGGAGTATTCCCGATCGTCCATATATCGAAACTGAAGTTAGTTAAGGAATTTCCCGATCAACCAAGAACACCGAGTTCGGCGGAAGATAGGCCAATGTTCGACCTCGACGGAGTACTCTAGCCGGAGGATAGCTGGGAAAGACCGCTCGATCAAGACGAATACGAAGTAAAAAATATTATGGACAACTGATCGATCAAAGAAACCCGGTATGGCCGAATGCATCGTGAGTTTCTAGTTCGCTGGAAAGGATATGATGATCCGACTTGGGTTCATAAACGAGATCTTAATTGTGGAGCATTGCTACAAGAGTTCGAACGCGAACGCATAAGTTGTAACAGGTTCGAGGTCATGCAGATCCAAGAGGAAGATGATCGGGAATCCCAAAAGTTCTGGTTGACCGGCCTTTGCCGACCGGCCGACTGGTTGGAACTGACCCCTTCGTAATCAATATATTACATATTTTCGTAGTTGGTATGTTTGCATATATACAGAGTAAACCAGTGATGTATACCGAAGTGGAGTCATGGATTGTGGAAAGGAGAATCGGGAACATCGGTCGTGATATGTATTGATAAATTAAAAGTAAAAGATGAATGAAGATCGACTGGCGTTTACAATAATTAAGCTCCACACTTACGACACAGACGGAGAACTTGGAGTCCAGGGTGGCTTGACGGATCGTCGTGATACTGGTCCACCACGGATCTTGGAGGTCGATCTCGGTCAGGACATCATGTAGTGTCCCGACCGACGACCGCCATCCATATCCGGGGAGCCAGTCTCCAGCATTAGGTACAAACCCCTTCGTTCGATTCGGTGAGCAAATAGATGGACCACGGAGGGGAACAAAAAGACGTCGAGGTCGCGCTCCCCCCACTTTGATGCCTGCTACGATGTAATTGCAAAGCAACACCCAATCCGTCTTGCGCGCTCCATGGTATACAGCCATTCGCAATTTTCTAGCATTTTCGTTGGGGAAATAGGCAATGAGCATGATCCGCAACGAACGTGTCCAACGTCTTCTTCAACTCGTCGAACCTTGGTCGGCAGGGAAGGTCATAGGAGTTAAAAGAATTTCCCGTCGTTTGGAGTCCAGCAAATTTGTCAGTGCGGATAAATGTGATTAGGTTCGGGTTCCACTCAGCATTGCAAAGCGCTGGCGTCCTGGTTGGGAAGACCCAACAATCGGGTCGAGACCAGAGTCGAGCGGCTGATATTTTCTTCTTCTCCAAAACCGCTGGGGTGATGCCTCACAGTTACTCAGGACGTCAAGACTTATGGCATTCTATTTCTGCCTGTTTCATTTGCCGATCTATGGTGCACCAAAAATCCACAAGCGGGCCAGTGGAGGCAGGATCGGTGTCCGACCCGGACGAAGTTTGACGGGGACAGAAGTAGATTCAATGATTGGCCGAGGAGCCTGGTCACGAGTAGTCATTGCTTGTAAAAACGGTGGAAATTTTATCATATGGTAAAACATCTAAGATATAGAAATACATCTGCCAGATTACTCCATATCGCTTCTTCCTACTCATGTATTCCTAGTTCTATATTCCTACTTATGGCTACTTCACTTTTATCCCTCTTTCGACCAATCAGAAATAGTGTTCCCATAGAGTTAAACTTCATTCACGCTATCACAAAATGCTCTGCGGAAGCAATATCTGGTTTTAGTAGCTGTGAACAGGGAAATTTACATACACTATTAAACAATTGCTTAAAGTATATATTTTAGTTCGAATCGTGGCTACTGGTTGGCTTTGAAAGTTCTTCTGTGATTATAAGGCGAGTGCTACCGTCCATGACTATTTTCAGAGACAATACATACATGATTTAAGCACAATTCTGCAGGATTTAGGCACTTGCGCAAAATCTGTGTAAAATCGCTTACACCGATTTTGCGCAAGTGGGTGGGGTAATAATACGTGGTAAGGATCCGCAGCAATCTTCTCAAGAAAACCCAAAATTGAAGAAATATAGTTGAGCGCCATTACAAGACTCGTACACGATTTAGTTAGGATTAAAACAAAGCTATAAAATTCAAGAAAAAAAAGAGGGCGCCATTGCACGACTGGTACAATATTTAGCTAGGATTCGTATAAAACTAAAAGAAGGCTTCAACGTTGAATACCAACTTAACGCCAGAAGCGAATCTCCACTATTGCGCAGTGTTCTCAAGAAAGATTTTTCAGTGGAAAATCGCTGTCCACTTCACCGTCAATCGGCCCACCGTACCATCGTCTACATCTACTACCCATTCTTATTTCTCTAAAATGTCAGAGTTTTTCTTTGCATTCACCTTTCTGTGTACTTTCACATCGTTTCTGGATGTGTGGCGCGTGAATATAAAGACCACAATATCATTCCAAAAGTTTTAACGCAATTTTTCGCTTTGTTCTGGCTCAATTTCTCCAGGTCACCACGCAGATAGGCCTTCAGATCTACGATCCACTTTTCTTCATCCTAACTTCGAAGAATCCTTTCGATCCGTACCCGGTGTACTTTCTTTCACTTTAAAATCGATCTGCGGGGTACCGATCGGGTTCACGACCTGCTAATCACCATCACCTGCGCCTGGCTTTCTCCATCACGTGCTGGATCAGTTCGGGTAACCTATTTGGCCGACAATATCGTATTCCCTGTGATCATCGTTCTGACCTCATCACGAATGGCTATGGTGGCTAAGTGATGGGCGCTCCGGTTCCAATCTCGCTAACATGTAGAAGGTCATGTTGTGGCCACTGTTGCAGGACTTTCATTACCCGATCGTTGAGCAACTTGAGGCGAGGTGCCTTGCAGTCGATCTCTACAGTGATCTGTCTGATCACCAGGATGGAACCTCCAGAGATAATTATCGTGCCCTTTCTTTGTGTGCTAAGGAGATCCAGACCGAGAAGCAAGACCCCGATACTCGGCTGCGTTGACCGTGATACCAGGTGTATAATCCGAGGCAGCAAAAATGATGGACCATTCAGGCCGTTTCCATAAAAGAGCACTGTACGCCTCGACGCCCTTTAAACGCTTACCGATCCATCGAAACATAGGACGACCTAGTCCTCGTTCGGACCTACGACCGGCGGGGGAAGTGTTATCGTCTCCTTAGGTTGCCTCCAAGGAGCTATTACGATCAGAGCTTCGTCGACCTCCACCCACGGCGTTATCCTGTTCACTAGGGTACCAAGAATTTTATCCTTGTCCCTGGTACATTTGTGACCTCCAATAACCACTTCAACAACAGTGCCGACCATTGCCCAGTCTCCCAACGATTCCGCTCGATGATAACAACCAAGCCAAGGTGGACCGTCTTAAAAGTATCTTGATCGGTCTGGTCGCCAACATAGTATAGCAGACATCGAATATACGTGACAATACCAGTAATTCTTTGCCCACAATGCCATCGTTAACATAAACTTCGTTCGGCTTCATGATCCGACTTGAAAACTTGTCCGAGCAGTATACGCTACGTGGGCCGGAACCAAGGCAGCCGATATCGCCCATTCGTTCACATATAGAATCACGACGGGAACGTTTTCAGGGTCGAAATGTTTCAGAACCGGGGTCGTAGCCATCTTCGCCTTCGACATACTAACGTGAATAAGGCACGTTCCGTATGGCTTCCCAATCGGGATGAAGACTATTCGACCAGTTGGTCGGCCTCACAGGTCGACTATGCGGACTCGGTCGACGGGTCGGTCGTGACCTGTAACGCTTCTAGTCAGTCGTATTTCCGCAGCATCTGGTAATCCACCTCTCTCAATTCGTATAAGAAACCGAAAACTCTTCGATAAACCAACTGTAATAATGGAAATACCAAGGAAGGATGGCCTTGAACGATCTGGGGAACGGTAGAAGTTACTGAGCCAACCAAGGTCTTCCGGCTAGCTGGAACAACTCGTTTTGACCCAAGTAAGCGACTTTAGCTTACTTGGGTCATAACGCGTCGATCTAGCTAGCACTAAAAATCCTTAATCACACGGGTCGACAAATTCTATCGTTCACAAGTATCGAGCAATCGTTCGACCTTATCGCACAGTATATCGCATGATGTAGCCGTGACCAAAATGTCATATATGTAGGATCGTCTTCCTAACCATGACGGTTTCTGATCCCGATCGGATTTGTCCTCGGTAAACACATCAAGTACCTCGGTAGTTTCCCGATTGGTACTGATTTGGAACTAACCGTACAAGGCATTCTCAATCAGCCTCTGATAGATATGAGGAGCCTCTTTCCGAACGGCATTCGATTTCTTTAAAAGATACAGCAAGGCGTCATAAAGGCCGATGTTTACCGATCGGTCATCTTGATATCAGACTATGTATCGATGACAGGTTGGTGAGCAGGCTTACCAAGCCGATGGTCTATCCAATACCATTTGAGCAATGACCAACTTAATGATTTAGATAAGGTCTTTTGGTACTGTTCATAGGATATAGCTGGTGGTCTCTGGGCCGTATTCTTTATCACGATCACGACCGGTGAAGCCCACGGCGATGATGACGGACGGATAATTTCTGTACTAAGTAGGCCCTTGATCCGGACGGATAACTTTTCCCGATAATGCGGCGCGACTCTATGGCAACGTTGGGTGATCAACTAGCCCCCCCCCCGACATTAATGTCACACACAGCTCCATACGCTGCAGGAGATAGGCAATAGCCCTTCTCGATCGACAGATGCCGCCTCTTCCAGATGGTCTTCCTAAGCTGATCGATCTGTTCGGGAGTGTTGACTTCAGGGTCGCCGACCTGCAGGTAATACATGGTGACATCGGGCACATTTGTCGGCATCTCCGGTAGAACAGCCATCTGGTTCTCGATATCCACGATATACTGGTCACCGCCTTCATGGATACACACTCGATCGTCCTCCGGGTCTATTTCATCGAGTACGCCCTAACCAGAGGGCAAATTAGACAGCACAATCGCCTCATGAAGACGACTACACATTCCTGATCTGTGCATTACAGGATCGGCTTGATGAGACGCAGGCTCGAATCGCGTCGGTGACCAAGGCTCCGACGCGTGTGCGGGAGGCTATCTGGGATATCTTAGACATTGTTGACAAGTGGTAAAACATTCTCCAGTCTCGTTCAGAGCCACCAAGTCCACGGGTGGCCTGCCTGGTTTTGCCTATCTATCCGGCCTGGTCGAGCCGCCGGGTAAACCATCCGGTATTATGAGCATTCCTGCCAGGGCCAGGGTGTAGGATGCATCGAAGGACCCTAAACCGCCGTGACCTTTGGGGTCTTCACGCCGGGGAGCGGGTGGGAAGCTGATCAAACGTCCGGCTAGTACCACCCGTTTCTTAACCAATTCCAAACGACAGGAATGTGGAGATCCCCTTCCAATCCTCTTGACGAAGTCCTACGCAAGTTTTAATTCCGGACTCTGATTCTGACTCGACTATCTCCCCAGGTGCAGCTAAAGAGATCCCTTCAAACGCCATTTCAGCACCGTCCAGCTCGACGACTGGCCTGCTGGCCAGATCGATGGTGGACCTCCCTTTGAGGCTGACCGGAGGGTGAACCTGCCGGCCAGCCTCAAAGGTAACCCGTCGGGGAGCCTAGATAGTGACCCCGGATATGATGAAGATGACGACGAAGATTATTACAGTCAGCAGGTGTGTGCCGCCATATCCCGATGTTGTGCAGCTACCCGGTGGTCTATACTGACTTCGGATAGCCGGTATGTCTTCCAGCCGGATCCGGATCAAATGATTGATTTTCAGCCTCCGCTGCCCTCTATCTACGTTTTTGGGATACCTAGTTCTAGCCAGCCTATAGTACCGCCCCTCAGTTCCAATCACTCTCTAACTACGGAGTGCGGTGGCCGAAATCCGAAGAATACCGATTGTGGAAGGGAGGACGACGAGGAAGAAGAAATCCCAGACCAGCGGTAACCTCTTAATACTTCCGAGATCGGGGACCAAATCACTGAGCTGGGGAGGCTAAACATCCAGCCGGCCCTCAACCGGTCGACCAAGAAGACCACCGGCCGGACCAAGAAATCAGCAGAATGGCTCCACTCCTGGGTTTTCCCTCCCTGCGCTTCTAGTTCTGCGTCTTCCCCCACGGTCGGCCTGTGAGCGCGGCTGACTCGTCCGAGTTTCTGCCCTGGTCTGTTGATTAGTTAGGGGTCTGAGTCTCGCAGATGTCACAGTGCAAGACTTGCTCACTCTCTGTCCAGGCGACATTTCTGGATATTCCCGCCATCCGTTAGAGTGCCCATCAAATCAGCCTGACACCCTGACCTGGTGCGGGTAGGTGCCCTTGATGGGTTGCTGGATTCAAAACCTTGGGGTCTTAACCAGCACAATGCCGGATATGGGGATCCCTTCTAACTAGTGGTTCTCAGATTTTTGGTATGCACATCGAGGCTTTGTCGAAATTAATTCCCAAGCTATTTGGGAGTGTACCCATTTCTTGTACGGCCAGCGCCCGACGTTTTGACCCAGCAATGACGCCCTACAACAGCAGTCGCAAACAAAGGCGTAATCTGGAGGCGGAAGCGTGAGTTCATCTGCGCGCACTTGTTATGGATGGGATCAAAGCTGGTCAATGTGAGTTGGACCTATTCATCTTCCCTTTCTACTGCATATGACTAACCGGAGAATCGAGAAAAAGGGGGCTGTAACCGAGGATGGCACATGTTATCCCGGCAAGGGCAATCCGGACCAGACAACGTCCCTCCGCGAGTCTCTCAAACACCTCGACAGGCAGTTCCCTGGCGAAACCAGTACCGTGACCAACCACCCAGCCACCCTGGACGCCAAGTGTATCGGCTTAGCGATAAGTATCGCCAACAGCCGTGAGAAAGGACCTGGCTTATATCCATATCCAGACCGTTTCAACATTCCATTTAACTTCTCCGATATTATCCCAACACACAGTCCAAATTCATCCATCCCCATTCCCCATTAACTCGACTTCCATTTATCATCCACGTTGGGGCCACCTGATCAGGCTAATCCCCATCCACCATCTGATTTGTCAATATTCCTGATCGACTTGCTCAAATAGGTGGAGTATATTTCAGCCTTCGAGATTATTGGCTGTATTATGGCCCGGCCAGCATGAGAAATCTTAGAGTGACCTCCTGCTACCCTGGGAGAATTTGTAGTCCTCCAGAGTCTAGGTTCCTTTTTATGCATCTAACATTTACTCCCCTGACTGATTGGATCTGGACTTTTGTGCTTCACCATTGGCCGGCCTGATAAGTTCCGATAACTTGTTAATCTCAGTCAGTTCCGTTAGCATAGCTGGATCCGAAACCACAGCTCCAACTGCTCCCGCATACCCAAAGTGGCCAGATATTCTGCATTTCTGTTCTATTCACTTTTAACGTGCAACATCTCATGTTCCGGTCATTTCCTCAGAGCTATCATGACAGCGTCGCTCAACATTCTCAGCGTGGGAGCCTGATCGGACTGGTCATCTGCTGCGGCCAGCCATTCCGGCTTCTCAATGGCCAAATTAGATGACCTAACTGACCGGGCCAGTTTCCTCTTGCGGATCCAGCTCTTGCAAATAATGGAAGTCCACCTCCCGCAACGCATACAACACTACTGCGTAAACTGCAAAATCTTCGATGAAGCGGCTATAGTAACTCAGGCTGCCTAGGAAAGATTGCATAGCCTTCAGTGATCTTCAGTGACCGCGGAAAGGGCAAATTGCTTAGAGAATCCAAATCTTTCGGATTGGTCTCTAGTCCAGCAATCGAGATTTTGTGACCCAAAAAGGCCACCTTAGTCTTTCTCCAGAAACGTCCACCACACTAATCGACAGATTCCACTTTTACACGTAACTAATAATTGCTCCACTTATTCACACAACAAGTTGCAGGAAGTAGCCCTTACGAGAATATCATCAATGTGTTAAAGGTGATGCCTTCCGTGCATGTACCCCCATACTTTATATTCATATTGACGTTTAAGTTGAAGTAGTCATTACCATTCTTTCCAAGCGAAATGTCGGAAAGTCTCGGACCTATCAATCATAGTGGTGGATTGAAGAACCGGTACTAGTCTCGAACTAATCAGATAGAAAGACCGGTAGTGATATTCTTAACGGCTAAACCAGAAATATTTAACTCACGTTTTAGTTTTGCAGCCTCGACTACAAGCCTTCGTCATCCAAGTCCCCTACTATCAAAAAGGTTATGAGTCCAAGTTCGGACAACGCGCCCAAGATCGATATTTTTGGGGCAAACTCCTCACTTTGGGCGTTCAAGGTGAAGATGTATCTCATGTCCAAGAGACTTTGGGAGACTGTAGCTTCGGAAGCTGGCGTCACGATCGCCAAGGAGCAGCAGGCCCACGCGGCAATAGTGCTCAACCTGAGCGACTCACAGCTTATGCACGTAATCAACGCGACGACTGCACGTGGAGCTTGGGTCGCTGGTATCATTCCACCACATACAAGACATGGCGAATCGTTTGTGGATGAAAGAGAAGTTCGCGGCGTTCAAGTACACAGCGACGTGTATAAGTACACACTTTATGGAGTTGGAGCGCCTCGTTATGGAGATGAACAGTTCCGACTGCGCACCAAGCGAGGAAGACGTATGCGCGACGATGCTGCGCAACTTACCGGCGTCCTACGAAAGTTTGGTGCAAGCGTTTCGCATGAGCGTCACATGTTTCAGTTTCAGCGACCTGGTGAGCAAGCTTATGGCAGAGGAGGTGCAAATAAAGATGTGTCTCACATTGAAGTAGAAACAGCGCTACATGTGGGCAGGCGCAAAGAAAAGTGTGAGGTTGGTAAGAAAGCCGGTAATCAGCGCAAAAAGGGAGCGGGAGTTCAGTTTTACACTTGTGGGAAGCGCGGACACTACGCGCGGGACTGCCGGGAAAAGACAAGTGGCAAGAGCGATGAGGACGAAGACAACTCAAATGTGGCATTCAACGCAAACGAGGGAAGCTCTGATGAGTGCTGGGTTATGGATAGCGGTGCAACGGCTCACATGTGCAAGGACCGAGAAGCGTTTGTTGAGTATGTCGAGGCAACGACAACGCGCATTGTGTTAAGTGTCAAGAACAGTGCGCAGCTGACAGTGCTCGGACAAGTCACAGTCGCTTTACGAATATGGAACGGCAAATCATGGACAAACGCCCGGCTTGAAAACGCGCTGCACGTTCAAGAACTGAACAAGAATCTGTTTTCGCTGACAGGGGCAACGGCACGTGGAATGATGGTCGAGATATCCCGTGATGAATGCGTCATAAGTAAGGGAGAACAGATCGTCGCGACAGGATCGCGACGCGGTAGCCTGATGATGCTGAATGTCGAGATAAGCGCGGAGTGCCACGCAGTTGAAAGCGAAGCTGAGCTGTGGCATTGTCGTCTTGGACATGTTTCTTACTCAACGGTAAACAAGCTGATCAAGGATGAGCATATCAGCGATGAGTGCGCGAGCAAGGAACTCGTATGCGATGTTTGCGCTACGTCTAAACAAATGCGTAAAACATTCACTCTTCTTACGCAGCGAGTAAATCATAGCAAAACGACTCTACATCAAAATGAATGATACGACGTAGCGGTATCCACTCTTGGAAGCTGGTGTTATTGGTCTCAGCGCGTCCAAACACTCCGTCTAGTCCGCACGGCGACTCTCTCTTTCGGTCGACTTCATCTTACCATCCTTGACGTACCGGAAGAATTCATGAAGTTCTTACATAACATCCAGCTCAATGTGCGCCATTGATATAAAGGTATTGCGCAGCGACAATGGCGGAGAGTACCGGAGTACTAAGATGCTCTTCGCCATTGTAGCTGCGCAATACATTTACATCAATGGCGCACATTGAGCTTGATGTTATGCCGATACAAGATGATCAAGCAGGAATTCACGGTGCTATACAACCCGGAACAAAACGGAATGGCGGAGCGCATGAATCGGACTCTGGTCGAGATGACACGCTGTATGCTGACTGAAGCTAAGATGAGCAAGGTGTACTGGTGCGCGGCGATGATGACTGCGGTGGACATACGAAACGTGCTGCCTCATGCGTCTAATCCAGGCGCGAGCCCGTTTGAACTTGTGTATTAACACAAATCACGCATCGAGCACATGCGTATGTTTTGCAGCAGATGTTATGCGCACATAGCTAGAGTGACGCGAGGAAAGATCGATGATTTGGGGCTGCGATTTACACTACTTGGCTACTCGAAGAAACACAAGGCGTACCGACTACTAGATGCCACCACGGGAAAGATCATAATATCAAGAAGCGTGACATTCGCCCAACATGAGGTGACTAGAAGACAAGAGAAAACATCGGAAGTGACTGATGTTTTGAGTGATGACGAAGATGATCAAGAAGTAAGTGGGTAAGGATTTCGAACCCAACCAATTGAGCCGAGACCTGTATCGGCGAATGAGCAAAGGGAACCAACGAAACAGCCAATAGGCGCCGTACCGACGCAGCGTTCAAGAACACCAGGACGAGATGGTGAGCAAGAATCAAACGTGCGGCCAGTGTACAAGAAGCAAGCAGTAACACAGTATATGAATGAGCAACTGAACCTACGGCGTGGCCAATTTAATCTGGACGATTCCGAGTACGACGGACTCTACTGCTTCAGCGCCGAAGCTGACGGCGAGAGTGCTTCAAGCTACGCGCAAGTTCTGCAGAGCAAATACAAGAATGAGTAGCTGTGCGCGATGGACAGCGGCATCAAGTCGTGGGCGCAGCACGAGACTTGGACGCTTGACGATTTACTAGAAGACAAGAAAGCGATTGGATGCAAGTGGGTTCTTCGTATTAAGCGCAACCCAAACCGTGACATTGTCAAGTTCAAGGTCAGACTTGTCGCCACAGGTTTTACGCAGCGGCCAGGCATCAACTACTTTGAGACGTCCGCGCCGGTGGCACGGAAGGAGTCGATTAACGTCGCGTTTGCACTTGCAGCAGAGGAAAATCTCCTGATTTAAAGTTATGACGTTGACACGGCATTTTTGTACGGCACAGTCAAAGAGGAGATATACATGGACTAGCCTATTGGTTTCAAGGGCGCGATGTACCCTGACAAGAAGTGTTTGCTTCGCAAGGCACTCTACGGAACGAAGCAGGCTGCTCGCGAGATGAATAACCGGCTCAGCATGCATCTTGAAAAGCAAAGCTTTGTGCGGACAGCGGCAGATTTATGCGTTTACGTGCGACGTTCAAATGAAGAGCTTAGCCTCGTGGTCATTCATGTCGATGACTTGATGATTTTCTCGCGGACTCAAGAAAACATCAACAGAATCAAGCACGCACTCAAGACTGAATTTAGTATCAAGGAGCTAGGCAAGTTAAAGTACTGTTTGGACATCGAAGTGCGCCGCGTTCGAGCGACCAAGATAATTCGCATGAATCAGCGTGCGTACATAAACCGCCTGACAGAGAGGTTTGGCGTAAACAAGTGCAAGGATATTCACACACCGATGAACGAAAGCGAAAAAGTGACCAAGCTTATGGATGATCACAAGTGTTTGCCAAAGTGGCCGTATCGTGAGCTGGTTGGAGCTTTGATGCATGTCGCGACGTGTACACGGCCGGAAATTATGCATGCAGTCGGCGAAGGCGCCAAGTACTGCGAGCGCCGCGGAAAGCAGCACTGGATTGCAGCCAAGCGTATTCTTAAGTATTTGAAGACGACCGCAAATTACAGGGTTCTATTCAACGGAAAGAACCCGGAAGAGCTTGTTGGATTTGCGGACGCATTGCGGACAAACGATGTGGACTCGCGTCGGTCAACAACGGGCTACGTGTTCTTTCTCAATGGCAGTGTGGTTTCATGGAAGTCAAAGCGGCAGCCGACAGTCGCCACTTCAGGTACTGACGCCGAGTACTTGGCATTGTACTCTGCAACGCATGAGGCGATATGGCTGCGCTTACTGTTAAGCAATTTGGATTGTGCGTCAAGTATGGCTACGATAATTTTCCAAGATAACCAAGGCTGTATCGCATTAGCCAAAAATCCAGTCTTCCATGCGCGGACAAAGCATATTGATATCAAGTTTTATTCTCTTCGCGAAATGGTGGAGGAAAAAGTAATCGCAATTGAGTACAATCCGACCGACAAAATGTTAGCGGACAGACTAACGAAGGCGCTTGGGCGAGTGAAGCATTCAAGATTTATTGAAGGCCTGTGACTCATGGGATAACAATTTGCAAACAAACATCACGGGAGAGTGTTAAAGGTGATGCCTTCCGTGCATGTACCCCCACACTTTATATTCATATCGACGTTTTTAGTTAAAGTAGTCATTACCATTCTTTCCAAGCGAAATGTCGGAAAGTCTCGGACCTATCAATCATAGTGATGGATTGAAGGACCGGTACTAGTCTCGAACTAACCAATCACTGTGATAGATTGAAAGACCGACCGATAAACCAGATAAATATAACCCACTTTCAGTTTTGCGGCCTCGACTACAAGCCATCTTCATCCAAGTCCCCAACTATCCAAACAAGGTAAGATAGCCGCCCCAAAACTGAAGGGTTTCGGTCGGGTTCCGGGTCACCTTCAGTGAACACATCCCCAACCAGGGCAGGATCCTGGCTTGCCTTAACCTTTAAATTACCATAAAAACGTTTTATATTAGCTGCTAATATATCTTCAGATCATTTTAAGACCAAACGGCATCCGGTTCTACTCGAACAGCCCGAACGTGGTGACAAAAGCGGAAATCTCCCGTGCCCGGTCGGTAATAGAAACCACCCAAAATCCACTAGCAATATCCAGCGAGAAATACCACAAAACTTTGTCAAAGTCCTCCAATAGGTCGCTAATTAGCGACATCGGGTAGCCATCAGCTTAGTTAGCAGATTTACCAACCGATAATCAATACACAACCATATATCTACCCCGTTCTTTTTTACAATAATCACGATGGACGAGGCACATGGCAAAGTGGATGGATGGCCTTGGTAGCCAGCAGTTCTTTGATAAGCTCGGGCAATTTTCTTGGTATTTGAGATCAACCCGTTGGCACCATGGCACCCACTGGCTTCGCATTCCCGACGTCGATATTGTAACAGGCGAGCTGTTACAAGCTTACACTGTATAAATTGCAAGTGAAGAAGCGTGCAACTAGTTAGGAACAAATGTAATTTGTTCCTCAATAGTTTAAGTAAGATTAAACTTTGGTATGGACTATTTAGTTGATTAAATAGTCCCATAATTATATATGTTAATATATAACCAAGACGCGTGGCTGCAAGACGGTAAGTTTAATAGTGCATATATTATGAGTGGTTTAGAGATAATAACTGTAATTAAATCTAAATTAATCATACGAACATGTAACATAAAACTGATCTAATAGTACTCTTACTATTAGATCCCCTCTTGGATTCGGTATTTTTTTAATTACATTTGAATCGGATGTTCTTGTCGATTATAATAACTTATAATCCAATATTCATAACTTAGATAGCATGGCTGAAAAAGGAACTGTGATATTTCAACTTAAATATCACTTATGTAATGGTACCCCATTACATCACCCCCACTTAATGTGGTTGGCCAATATTAAATTTAAATATTGGCCAATCTATGGTGGCACTTGTTGGTCAAACATTCAAATATTTACGAACCAAATATTACGACCAAGAACGCCTTGGTCGAGACTCGCGGCGGGTCTTTGAAGAGCGCTGGTAATTCCACGAACGAAGCCTCCGCCTCAGCACCACATGCTGAGGTGCCGAACTCAAGCAATGACGCCGCTAAGGCAGCGTTAAGCGAAGATAGACCATGAGACTCGTCGTCACCGGTCGCAGATGCTGCTGCGGCAGCATCCAAACGGAGCGTGAAGGGGTTGCTGAGGCAATATCCCGCACGATGACACCTGCCGAATGACGGGTTGCGAAGAAGACATCTTCGATGTTCGGAGACAGTTCCGACTCCGAAGAGGAGGACAAAAACGTCGCTGTCCCACACAAGACGTCTGGCGAGTGTAAATGCGCTGGAAATTCATCCCCTAGCAGCGATGCTGGAGCGGAGTCGATCGCTGCCGATTATTACAGCGACGGCTCTTACAAACGATGGAAGAGGAAGCAGATCGCTAGTTCCCCTGGTCCGAGTCGTCCGATGGGTCGATTTAATATTGTCCCAACGCGAGATGTTAGAGCAGGCGGCGCTCCGCCTGCCAAGAAACATCGGACAGAAGGGGCCTACGCCGCTTCTGGATCGTCTTATCGTACGGAACCGCGTGTTCCACACAAAGTATCCCAGCGTTGGCCACGATGCCCGACAGTGACAGTCACTACAAGCGTAGCTGCCAGTATACGTTGTTTGACATCAACGCCCTGGATGACTGCGATGACATCCGGGAACGTCGATTCGATCGATGATGACATCCTTCCGCGGTATCGACGTTTGCGCCGGTACCGTGCCCGCGTTCAGTTTATTAAAAGCATGAACGATTCTCCACCCACCAGTGGATTTCTTTACACAAAAGGTGGGACAGGATTGCGGAGATGTATACTCCCGCACATATCCCGCCTTGCGACGAGTTTCGAAAAACTCGTTGATCGCCTTGACTTGGTCACGCGGTAATGGCCATTGCCGCGTGACGCAATAATTTGTGCCTGCCGCGAGGTCAGTTTCATGTCGAGTTCCCGTGTCTTTAAAGAGCTTGCAAGGTTCTTCTTCTGGGAGACGTCAGCGTATTCCCAAAGTACTTCATAGTACGGGGAGTTTACTTTAAGCGACTCCCAACTCTGCGCTTCAAAGCGCTGGACCTTCGTTTGTTCATTGGGAACGGTCTCGTTCTCAATGTCGTCCGCTTGCAATGTGGATATTCGTGAACAAATCTTCCATTTATGCGAACCATCTTCGTAGGTGTTCATCCCTTTATTAGTAAAGGGCGGTATCCGCGCCTTTACTACTTTAACGCTCGCCGTTGGCGTTATTGGTGGCGCCCGGGACATTATTGTCGTGGAACGTACTTGGGGGTCTAGGTAAAACCGTTTAAAGCGGTAAACGACTTCCAACGCTTCCGCCGACGTTTTATCACGGAGGACGGTGATGATGTCGGGCCCCATTGTCCGCATCATCTCCAAAACGGTGTCCACGTTATGTTGTGGAAGGTGAGGGAAACCCCCCTCACTAAGTCTTGCGCGAGATGACGCTCAATCGGTGTCCACGTTATGTTGTGGAAGGTGAGGGAAAGCCCCCCTCACTAAGTCTTGCGCGAGATCACGGGTTGGCAATCGCGATCGCTGACCGTCGATCTGTCGGTCAGCGGCTCTTCACCCATCGTTTTTATGGTTGACTAGCGGAACGGAACAGTGGTCGTTAAGACGGACCACTAAGTGCTACCAGGTGTAACAGGCTAGCTGTTACAGGCTTACACTGTATACATTGCAAGTGAAGAAGCGTGCAATTGGTTAGAAACAAATGTAATTTGTTCCTCAATAGTTTAAGTAAGATTAAACTTTGGTATGGACTATTTAGTTGGTTAAATAGTCCCTTAATTATATATGTTAATATATTCTAGTAATCAGGACGCATGGCTGCAAGACGGTAAGTTTAATAGTGCATATATTATGAGTGGTTTAGAGATAGCAACTATAATTAAATCTAAATTAATCATACGAACATGTAACATAAAATTGATCTAATAGTACTCTTACTATTAGATCCCCTCTTGGATTTGGTATTTACATCCGAATCGGATTTCCGTGTGGATTATAATAACTTATAATCCAATATTTATATATCAGATAGCAAGACTGAAAAATGAACTGTGATATTTCAACTTAAATATCACTTATGTAATGGTACCCCGTTACAGATATCACACTCCACCCCATGGGCGGCTGAGGGTAATGTATTACTTTGACCTATCAGCAGATGTCTCCTCTTCCATAATATATCCTTCAATTGGCCAATCTCCTCTGGAGTATTCACTGCTGGGTCACCCACCTGCAAATCTTCCATAGTGACCGCCGGAGGGCAGGTTGCCACCTCGGGCAGCACTGCCGTCTGGTCCTCCATGGCTTCGACATTTATGTCGCCCCCTTCATAAATGCAGACCTGATCGGCCTCAACGTTTCTTCCGACCAACCCTTTCTCTTTCGAGGAAGGGGTCTTCACTGGGTCAGCAGCGCCCTCCATCCCCGGAGTCCCAACGATATCACCCCCTGGAGGGTCCATCATCTGTTCAAGGGCTAACCCGCTTTCTCATCCGGGTCAGCTTCGGTTATTTCGGAATCATCATCTTCGCACGGCTGACCTCCATCCGAGGCAAATGAATCTACCGTCTCGTATTGGCACCCTTCTTCGCCAATCTCTTCATTATTTGTAGACGATGTGGGCAGGACTAGTTCAGCCATTGGTGCACTTATCCGGTCAGCAAGTTTGCGCTGTCCCGTTGACGACTGGCGCCGAGTCAAAATTCCGGAAGCGGTCTGGTACTCTGGTCTGGCCACCATAGGTGTCAGATGATCTTCCACAGACTGTTTACAGGTCAGTAGATGCTTGGTAAGCCAGGTTCTGCCACTTGACATAATATTTTGACCCAATTGTTACATAACCTGGTCAGCGGGGCACCTTTTATCCGGCTAACCTGATCCCAATGATGACATCTTCGTGCAAAGTGAGGCCGGCCAGCTAGATCTACATTCATCAGGCAAATTCAGCGTACCGTGGGATAAATCCAGCCGTATACCGGTGGCCACAATGAAATCCATATCCAAAATTGCATCCCGCCCGGCTAGCCTTCCTACCCAGGCGGTAAAATGACCCAGTCAGTGTACTCTTTGCTCTTGTCCTTCCTAGGTCATATATGAACTTTCTTCAATTCAAATTCAATATTGTCTCTTAGTCTCATCAATTTTACACCCAACACTATGAGCAAAGGTGGTGCCGACGAAGGAGACTTCTGCACCAGTCAAAAATCATAGTGGCCTTAGGTTATTTACCTTACTGCAGGATTTGACTTGTATGAACCAATTCTCTGGTGAGTGGTAATTCCAGTAGCCCGTGATTCGCAGGCAATAGGCTCAGCTCCATAACCACTTCAGACCGAGAACATTCATCGTTTTGTATAATGTCCACCAGTTAAGGGGCAGCATTGCTGACTGGGGACCGGCAAACGTAATCGTCAAACTTACATGTATTGTCGGTTACACTTTGCTTTGCTTCTCGATTATCCTCCTTACCGACATATACATAGATTACTAACACTAGACCGCTTGCCAGGTTGGAATATGGAGCTCCTCGATGACCTACTTGCAGATGAACAGGGGTATTCAGATGGATGTCCCTTCCTTTCACTCTACTTGACGGTCAGCCGATTCCAGCAGCTTAGGTCATCGTGTTTGATGGATCCTCAATGGGTATACTTTTGTCTGGGGTAGTCCTGGTCCGTACGGGCAGGAAAACGACAGTGCTGGCCCAGATGCCGACCGGAACTTCTGGCCGGCCGCAGCCGAAAAAAGAAAGCGATACTGCTCCCCTTCTGATACTCGCCTGGACCGTTGATATTCATCCTCAGAACTGGTGTCGTCCGAATACATTGCAACCATGTAAACAGCGCGAGTTGTCCTGGTCGACAGTGATTTGCTGCCATGATCCGGGTTGGGACGCGAGTTGTACCTGCCCGTCCCGATGGCTGCCTTAAGACGTCGCTTTTTTGCCCTCTGACACGTCCGTAGAGTTAGTTTGAGCTCACTGGTATTTTTATTGCTGTAAAGCGAGCTGGTCTGCCAGTTCCTGTCGTCGAGCGTGTTTATGAAGTGCTCCATCTGTTCCCGGGCAGCTTCCGACCGGCTAGCATACTCCTTGACCGATTTATTGGCTCTCATTCCCGGAACGTCTGGAGCTGAAGCCACATTGGCCCGGCAAGCAATTCCTAAATCCAGGCCATCTGGATCATAGTGGTACTTAGCTGACGTGACTGACTCCATATCTATGTCACTAAGTGACGGTCTTCTATTAGGGGTCGGCCGGGTCGGCGACATGAACGGCGGACGGGCGGGTCAGCTTGGGGCACACTCCCTTTCGATTGAACGGATTCCATATCTTTATCCACTATATCTCTGTATAGTGTAGGATTGGCTTGGGCGTCCGTTGCTCATGGGAAGAGGGCTTACCGTGCTGCCCTATGTCGGAGCGACCAACTTTAGACCGTCGCTTCTCTTTAAGGTATCGCTCCATCATAGCTTCGAGCATATTCCGTATTTAAGGCACCTAGGGACCCGCTTGGGGCTGTTCTTTGGTCGTTGAAGCCATAGTTTAGCCCCTTGAGTATGCAAAGTCTACCTCCGTCCGTACCTGGTCACCAGTCGATTGTCCTTTATTTTGATAATCCGGCTTATATCAGTGGCCAGCCTCCTTCAGGTCAGTGTTACCTGGACTCCTGATACCTCCAAACTTGGTTTCGAATTCCACATGCACTGCTCCATTAGGTCCAAGCGTCATACGGGTGATGTAAACGGGTCAAATCCGTCGAATCCACCTCCGAAGGGCTGACTAGTGTAATGAAGAACCAGAATGTCCTCTGACCAACCTTGCCTGGGGCGGCCGGCGAAAGTGGGGTGGCGTTTCAGTGGTCGCCAACCTCGGCGCGATCTACTAAAGACACCAGGCGATCGTGTAGTGCACTGGACGCCTCCCTTAGTTTGTCTGTCTCCAGGTCGAATAACGGGTTCGGATCGAGCGCACCAATATTTAATGCCGGCTTGTTTGAGCTGGTCAAACAGTACTCTAAAAAGGGCAAAGTGACTACCAGAGGTGGATGGGGACAAACGAGACCTTTTAATTCAGCTATGATTTTAGGTCTGGTAAACTTGAGGGCCCGTTCGTCTGCAAATACTGACCCAACTCCCGAAAGTAGAACGTCCGTTCTAGATCGGCTTCCGTGACCTTGTACGTTTGAGAACCCATCTTTTCTTCTACTTCCTCGAAATATAGCCGATCATGAGCTGCCCAGACCTGGACAGTATGTGTACCGGATCCGGATCAGCTAGCTTTCCACTCCGGTCCTATCCAACCTTCGATTCATCCTTCTACTTTATTTTTTCTTATTTGATATCTATTACGCAAATTTGTTTTATTCGGATCATGGTCTCAACCATGATCCTCCCTCGGATTATAGTGACCTGTACTATAGTCCGGACCTGCCCCAGTTTCCAATCCGATTCAACCGTGGAATCCTTCAATTTTCAGCAGCATTGGGGCTGATATGCCTTATCCTAATGCACCCGACACCACATACTCAGTAATTTGAACCGGTCTTGGTTTTTCGCCCACTTTGGACGCACGGTGATATCCAGGGTTACCAAGAGATCCGGGCAGGTGCACCATTGTGGTGTAGTTGATTTTGAAATTTCTTTCCGAGGTTTTGCGGCAAGCGCAATCTTGCTTCAATGTCTCTCCGGTTCGGTGACATCTTTCAACAGTACATGTATGCATTACTGGCGTTCTTTATGAAGGGAGCTACTTTTGTATTCGATTTTTTTATCTTTGTCTCTGTTTACGTTAGACAGAGGTGGATACCGGCTAGCCGTCGAAGCCACCGATAACTATTTCGTCTTGAAATTTCTAAAGTAGGTAGAGTGTCGAGAAAAAGTACAGAATAACTAATCCAAATATTTCAGAATACCTATTTTGACAGGGACTTTTTTTGCCCAAAAATGCACACAATGTGAAATTGAGGGTCAATGTGCTTGTGAGATCGCTGCTTTATCTGTCACGTTTAATATATTGATCTACTTTGCATAGTCGACAGGCTAAAAAATGTTATATCATTGAAAAAATACCCAGTTCAATGCGGCAGCACCTTAAGCCTACCCTCGCGTCAAATTGGTGCATCGACCAGCAAGTTTCGTGCTAAAAAGATGCGTCCGAGTTTGTGGTAGTGATTCAAGATGACGGGTACATAATATTGGAGAAAGTGCGTAACCTGACAGCCAAGGAGTTAAGATCAGTGAATTACATGGAAGAAATAGCTTGAAAGTAGGTAGAACTACACCTTTTCGAAACTCTGACAAGATATATCTAAAAAATTCCGCTTTCGTGAGTGCAATCAACTGCTCCATAAGTTATTTTTGTGAAGGCAAATACTGGGTGGGAGATGGGAAAAATGCGCTTGCTTTATTATAAGGTGCTGGGATATACACACCATCACTTCATCTTATAACCTAAGTGGAAGAGTAACCGGCAAACATTGCTCGGTATATCATGCCCCTTTGTCAGTCAGTAAAGCGCGGTAGCCGTAAATTAAGCGTATTTTACCATAAATCCCCGTGTTAAATGTTTTAAACAATATGTAAAATACAGACAACTCCCTCAAATTGAGATATCACTACAAGCACATACCCCTTTAAAAACGATTTTTATGTGTGTTACCAAATTGACGGGATTTCGAAAATGGCGCGCAATTAGAAACCAAACGCGTACAGCTAACATGCATGAAGCAGGAGCCGTTGAGATCAAATTGATTCGGAGCTGTAGTCCGTACAGTAGCTTACATCTTGTTAAAATTATCTTGTCTTGTATCACGTGTAACATATGGAAAGATCTAACTGGCAACACTACAGATTACATGTATTGGCCTTCCTAATATAGGCCGACGTAAATGAAACAAGATTTTATGCAACTCACTCGGGCTCATGTACTAATTGTGTTTACCGTCGTTTGCATAGACAGAAAGTTGACATGTTCGGTGGGCGTGTATCTTGGACAGTTTGCATACTGTATTTCTGCCCGCCTTGCGTTGTCAGGAAGCTGGGTCTACACCTGTTCCTGCCACTTGTCCTGTCGTATTCGCTGCCGGCTGTAGCAACTCCGCTCCAGTTTATCAGAAAAAATTTACGATAGGGGCATTCCTCGTAGCGGCTTGACTCCGAGGCGTTGTATTGGCTACCAGTCGCTCCACCGAGCGCACCATACTGAATGCTTTGGGTGGTTGCAAAAGTGTAATTTGCATGGGAAGCTTCAGCATAGCTTGGAACACACCTCGCATCTCCGTAGTTTGCATCAAAATTTAGCGAGTCGCCCGAATAGTTTGGATATTGTCCTAGAACACCAGCATTGCCTTGTCGACTCCAGTACTCTCGATATGTTTCCTAACGCGAGCCATCAGCACCAGATACTTGGTGCCGCGAGTCGTACTGTCAAACAAATCATTGAAGCCGCCATTGTTTGTGCCTGAATAATTCATTGTCGCCAAGGGGACAGAAGCTGGGTTCTTCAAACCCAGGGCCGATGGAATGGGATCGTTCTTGTAAATATTGGCTTGTGAGATGCT